>JAVTVY010030363.1:0-12381 GCA_036873755.1 Hanleya hanleyi | reverse complement strand
TCTCCCCCTGCCTACTTCTTCAAACTATTACTTAATTATATTCCTGTATGGAGTTGGTGGTGTCAAACAAAAAGGTCGTCGATGATTGGCTCTAAAATCTGTATTGATACCTATCACTTACTGAAATGCATCTTCAAAACTGTTTTTCCCACAGTTACCAACCCACATTCAACTTCATGTTCCAAGAAGTTGCATTTGACAAAAAGTGAGATCATGTTCCTCGGAACAAAAGAAACCATTCCATTTGATTATCCCATGTAATGATGAAATAACTATCGTAATTTGTTCGTGATGTGTTCACGTTGATGATAGTATTTTTCTGTCGTATCTATGATATAACCCCCGCATGTAGTGTTCATACGATGAAAGCTACTTTTTTGCATGCTATTCATTTTACCTCTTATTTAAGAAGGTTTAGTAATAAAATTATAGAGTAGCATTTGATATTGTGATATGACAATATGACACATAAGAATAGACATCGCTTGCTGCTCTGAATATATAGCATGGGAATATAATTCATTGTGACATGGGAGTATATCATACATTCACTTGAGTGTATTCAATGCCGAATACCATATTCCTCGCTGGTACAGTGTGTGATGTTGTTTGTCGTGCATATTACATAATCCGCTCGCATTCAACTTTTGTAAGTTGCTCTCTGCCTTACAAATGCCAGATTGGTAATGATGAACAAATGCCTTATTTTTGGTGAATTACCCAGCAGAGAGTTAATCAATAGTTGTTATGCACTCTCCACAAACCATTTGGACTAATCTATCTGATTTTGTCCCAACATTGGAGCAAAAAGAAAATAAAGTGCTTCCGAAGAATTTCTGCGATTAGATACTTTGATTACCTTAACTGGCTCCAGGAAGCCGAGAAGAAAAACACGCCCTCATTCTTGGATGATTGCGTTTAGAATTAGCTATATTGGTTGTTTCGTCACTCTCCAGCCAGAAACTATTTTTCCGGTACTCAGTATAGCTATTGATCGTGTTTTGTAAGATCTTGAAATAAAGTTCATACACTCCTTCGGGCAGCTGAAGTATTTGGTCTGGCTAATATTGGGGATCAAGACATGTTTCATCTTCCGTTCAATTACTCTTCTGTTGCGATATTGAGCTTGCAAATGATAGATGCCAAGAACTTATCATTCAGTGATCTCGTGAATATCTGACTAAGAATAACTAGACGTCTACAACGTTGATAGCATTTTGTCCAAAGCAAGACGACAACAATTTCTTGATTGTACGTGGATATACATCTAACGCCACTATAAAATGGCGGATATTCCCTAAAGAAAATACAGCCTGCCAAAAGGTTACGGTGAAAATGAGAATATATTTCGTGATCTGACAACATCTTAAATATTCTTCACATTCAGTATAGCTTCATGGCTTATAGTACACCAGCATTATTGGCAGCGTATAGAGAAATTGTATGGGACCTCACATTTGTCGAGCTGATATTGAAGATCCAAATGAAATATATATTATATGATGAGGAGAGATAAGAGTGGCTAAGTATCATTATCACCAATAGGGTGATGTGGGGGTAGCAGGTTATACGGCACGCTTTGCGTGGTCAGTATACATCATACCACGATGGAGTGCCAGAGTAATACAATCCAATCCTATCCAGTCCAAATATCACGTTCGTCTCAACCGTTTGAAACGAAGTAAAAACGATCGAATTTCGTATTAGTTCCAAATAATTGAAATAATGCAAACACGCTGCCAGGTGGCATGTATTATTTTGCCGATCGATGAAAACGAGTGAAGAAGAAGAGCTGTTCGTTTGTTAGATGTTTATTCTCTTTCTAATAATCGAATTTCGTTTGGTAAATATCTGTCTTTATTTGTTAGTAAAGAAGTAATCTTAATAGTTCTCTGCTATAGGAACTATATTCCTTCGCTTGTTTGAAAACTAACGTCGCTGCTTTCTGAGTTTTGTTAATGATGTTACCTGCGGAAAACAACTGCGATTGAACAGCTACAATCAAAGCGTGGCTGGGATACAAATCATCACGGGGATCACTCTTGGTGTTGTGATGTTTTAGAAATATGCAGTCAGTGTATTTGTCTGTGGCGTCATATGACATCTTGACAGTACGTTGGTATCGTTTTCCACCTTCCTTGTAACGTTGCGTTCAGTTGTGGGTTGTGTCTCGTTTTGTTCCTCATTTGCTGGACTTTAATCACCTGCGTTGTTACATACTATTATCATAGAATTAGAACATCGTCGTTTCCTGTTTTTCCTTTGGGTCGGCGGAAAGTGATTGGAAAGTAGAAAGTAGTCCATTCTTCATCATTTTTATACGATAAGAACTATTTATTCACCAATTTTCTTTTAGTTCAAAAACGCCTTTCACTCATTATTTACGAAATATATTATTTTCTACTCGCTCGGAATAATATCGTGTATTTAGTTAAATGATTGGAAGAAAGAGTACGAAAAACGTATATTCGTATTATTATTCCAGGGAATTATATACCATAACTATACATCTCTGTTCAAGTTATGATTATTGTTGTACCCATTGTTGGCCTCAGCTCCTCAGAGAACTTGTCGTAAGAGGCGACTAACTGAAGCACACGTGGGGTTCCCGGGTGTGAAAAGGAATAGGACCCAACGTCGTGACATGACTGAAATATAGTTGAAAGCGACGTTAAATCATATTCACTCACTTGATTCACCATGATCTCGAACACCATAATTTGTGGTGATATGACGAGGTAAGTCTCTGTGAACGAGTTAGGCATCAATCAAAGTACACCCGGAAAACATTTCACATCTCTGGTTCCTTATTGGACAGGTTGTAGAAGTTTTGTTCCCTAAGACGACGAGAGCTTTTGCGCGATCTGAGATATTATAACGCTAGGTCGTCTGTTGACTCGGGTGATGGTGTCTACATAAACCAGATAGATTCCAGCTCGGCTACGAGATTTCTCGAAGACTTGATAGCCTCTTTATATCAGACGGGATACAACGACGACGGAGTCCATGTCTGTTGAATATTAAGCCAATTTATTGTATATTCATTCCACCTAATTCAGGAATGACCGGTGGCATTCGGCAGTCAGATCAACACAGTTTCATTAACATCGAGCCATTTGTAAATGTCTTTCAAACTGGAGATGGTACATCTATCATCGAGACATGATGGTGAATTAGTCTGCCTGTATATACAATTCCAGTATATTACAGGGGCAAGCTAACCCGTCAAACTCTCAGCACAGTTGCGACATTTCGCTCGGCTATCTGTCTCATTTTCTAAACGTGCACATCAGACTTGGGATTCACAAAGTACAATTCAATGCAATTACATAACCATTTTCTATATTAACCCCATATAAATTGAAATTATATAACTGCTTATGTTTTACAAAACCTGATCTAAAAGGTCATGAAATGGAATCTCGGGGATAGCTTTATCAAAACAAACAGAACTTAAAATCAGAACACATCATAATATATTAAGTTTGCATACACACAAATTACTACAATATAAAATTGGTGACTGAAAAGTCGAACTTTACGTAATTGTATGGTGGCTAAGAAATTCCATATTTCACAAGGTATTTCAGTCTGATTAATATACAATAATATACGTACTTGACGATTCCACCAAAACAAGTATTAGATACAAGTGTCTAGGTTCAGGAGTGCGAATGTTGTCGAGGCTGTCTAGAGAAGATAAATATGTAACCTAGTGCACGTTTATATAACATCTTGCTATCATCTTATTTCGCCATACCTCGGATTATTTTGACACATGCAGTTGTGCGTATAGGAACTTTGAAATATCAAATAACGAAAACTTGTATCAAATCTTTGAGCTGAATAGCTGAAAGATGTCGATAAAATAGTTCATACGTCATCAACATAGAGATAAGCTTATCTTTCATCCATGGTAAATATACTTCGTCGTTCGCCTACTTTTCCCAAGTCTTAATTGGATTGATCACCATCTTCTCCGTTATGTTTACATTGACACGTTCACGTCGGTGTTTTCATGTATTATTTCTAACGAAAAAAGTAAATGTTCAAACTTCGGCAAATGAAAAAGTTTTGGCTGATTAAGTTATTTCTGCTATTTTTCGGACAGCGAGTCTTAAAATGATTCCATTTATATTGCGCCTTTTTTCTCAATCTTTCGGCGTCAGCATTCTAACATAGCACAGCTAGCTGAATCTAGATAGACGAACTGTTTCTATAGAAAAAGGAAAAAATGACAAGAGCAGTCCCTGCTTAGACGTTCAGTTATTACGTGATTTGCCCAGTTATTACGTGATGTGCCCAGTTATTACGTGATATGCCCAGTGATGTGCCCAGTTATTACGTGATGTGCCCAGTGCCCAGCTCAGATTTCTCAATTGTTCTCGAATCATACAGCATGAGGATTACAATTAAAGGCTTGCATAATATATATATATATGCATGTTGTAAGCATAAGGTTTCCCAAAGAGATGTTAGATTCATTTATAGTATGTAATATACGTTCAAGCATAATCTAAATCTTCCCTGCAACACTCCAGAGTATGTTTCAGTAATGTATTCGAGCGAAAATACTTCTTATGTTCGAGATTTGAGACCAAAAAAAGAATTGGCATTTCGCCCCCTCCCCTAAATATTTTTCTTACCCCTTGGGTTAGGGAGCTGAACCTTACCACACTATACCCGTGGGACAAGCTATACCATAAAATGAAAAAAAATCCAAAGTGCCGTTTCGATGACGTCACAGTGACGTCGTTTTCAAAAAGCCATTTTTGGATCGATGTTTGGGTTAAATTTATCCATTTTTTTTATTCATGTAATATTTCCGCAAACACTGCATGAAAGATTAGCAAATATTAATCTGATAGTTTTTGTCCACTTTTCCTTGTGGAAAAGCAGAAATTTTGAAGAATAATGACGAAAACATGACTTTTCTGGTACCCCACCTGGCCAAATTAATTTACCCATGATGTCAGGGGGTTTGGCAAATAAGCTCAAAATGACTCCAATATGATAAACTAAAAAGTCACGGAGTGTCAGCTCTCGATTTCGTGTCGTTCCGGAGATAGCGCTAAAAGTTTGGTGGAGGGGCCATAATGGATTAAGTTAACTATCGTAAGTGTCATGTAACAGGTGGTTGCCTGTCACCAACATATATTATTATTGTTGAGAGCTTTTTCTATAATTCCTATGAAGTCTACATTGTACAATGTTTGAAGTAAAAAGCTTCAAAATCTGTTTGCAACACTATTCAGCTATCTCGCCAAGTGGAACAGTTGGTCCGTCTATTTACGTTTCTTTGTAAATATCATATAACCAATGGGCTTGTCAGTTTTGTCGTGACGTTAGAAGTGATACCGGTTACGGATGCTTACAAAAACTCTTGAAGTCTGATGATTTGAAAACCAAATATTTACCAACGCCGTTCTTCTCTGAAAACGCTGCAAACACGATCACAAAATAACCGTATCACTTGACCGATCGAGGAAAACAATCCAAAAAGAAGCCGGGTATAATACTAAAAGACATCTGTGTTCATTTCTTGGATAATGATCATCGTTCGTTTGCTCAGAACCGAAATTGTTGTGTTTGGTAATTACAAGCGTCTAGTCCGTCATTCATAATCCAGCCGTCGTCCATTAGAGAATATCCGCGTCCATAATCCAAAGACCTATTCCATTTTCCATATAACAGTATTAGCACCTAATTCAAAAAGACAATCATAGCATACATAAACATAGGCTTGTTTCCTGCAAGAGAGAAGCGGTCAACAGTTTTCAATGATGCCGGCAAGACATCATGATGTTCCAAAACTATCAAATCCGTATCGCTGATCAGTATTCTTAATCCATAATATTCATTATAGAGTCGTCATCTAAAAAAAAAGATGTATCTCAGTCACGCTTTGATTGTGACTGTTCATACGAGTATCATGAGGATCTTGAAGTACATGGGTTCATACGGCCCCTAGCCCCGGGTTAAGCGGAATTAGACAAGTTACGAAACGTAGCGCCATAGATCTTGCACGCTACGTTCGTATTTTGCTATCAGCATGCGATATGTATCGCCAA
The DNA here is from genome assembly GCA_036873755.1 of Hanleya hanleyi. Classification (NCBI taxonomy): domain Eukaryota; kingdom Metazoa; phylum Mollusca; class Polyplacophora; order Lepidopleurida; family Hanleyidae; genus Hanleya; species Hanleya hanleyi. The sequence continues at coordinate 6,310 of JAVTVY010030363.1, read as the reverse complement.
ATTTGAGAAACCTTGAGTGGAGGCGCTTGGTGGAATAGCCCTGTTTTATAAGTTTCTGCAACAATGTTTTGTGACGTTGATTAAAATCATCACATTTAACACAGGATCTAGCAAATGCTACTAAGCGAGACATGTATACGCCATATGCAGGTCCCACTGGAATATTACTATCCAGAAAGTGATAGTTTACGATGTCGAAATTGTAATCATCTCTTTTGTCATAAAGTCGACGAGAGAGAATGCCCGCTTCATTTTTATAGAGATAGAGATCTAATTAAGATGTGCCTGTAGGGCTATCTGTAGCTTCCTTCAAATCCAGTGAAGGTGGATATATATCCTTCACTGCGTCATTTATATAGCGATTATCCACAGCGAGAAGATCGTCTATATAGCGTTTGGTGAATGAGAAGGAACGGGCTTTTGAATGGATCGGTTTTTGAAAGCGCCTGCATATAGTCATATTCATAAGAGAACAGATACAGGTCAGCCAACAGGGGTGCACAATTAGTACCATTGGAATACCTATATGCTGCTGATATATTGTGTTGCCAAATTTCACATAGATATTTTTAATGAGAAATTCAAGCAACTCTATAAACAAAGAAACATCCCATGAATGATATCTCTTGTATGTAGTCGAGCTAAAGAATGCTTTATGGCTTCCGACATTAATATATTACATATTATATATATATCCGACATTATATCGTCGGATCAATAATAATAATAAATAATAAAAAGACTATGTTTTTGGAAGAAGAAGTGAACCAAACGCATGCACTCGACACTGGTGTGACGGCTAACATTGTCCTGGGGATCAGTGTCCCGTTTCCGTCCTTTATTCATACACCGGGAGAAATAAGTGGGTCAACTCACCACTTCTAGGTGGTCCAGCAATTGTACCTGATGCGTCGAGAATAATGTTTAGCTGGGTCAGAAGATAGGAGCTGGACACTTTTACCCATCGAACATTCTTAGCCGTCACACCGGCAATATGATGAGATCGTGATCGATTTACAGCCATGGATGTGAACAACATTTTTACATGGATATTATATGTAAGATCATGTTTAAAACTAAAACAAAACTATTGGGAGACCATTTGAAGCGATAAAAATATCGACTGACAGTGCCTAACGGTGAGTGGCACAACGGGTAGCTGGGGGTATTAGTACATGGTCAAGTGCGAGACAATCCTGTTTGGAGGTGGGGACAGAGCAAGAGTCCCACTATACTTACGCTGGGTCGTAGTTACATACGAGGAAATAAGCGTCGCTCATACTGATAGTGGTCATGGTTGAGCAGTGCGTCATTCCACAGCCAATCTTCATAGACTCTGCCAGAACAACCTAAGATCACAGAGACATACAGGAAATTTGCAATCATCAATAGGCATGAAGCTAGGGGTATGGAACATTTATATATGACAATTACACATATACGAGGCCGAGCCTGTGAATGTGGGTAAGTGAATGAGTAAGCTTTCAACAATATTTCACTGTGAATGTGGTTGGCAAGTTTTCGGCAAGATAGGAGCTCGATGGTAACCAGATGCAGTCGATCGAATACGATCGAGGAGGCATCCCTCTTGCATGCTAAGTAAATGAAACATTTATTATTTGCGAAGAGAGTAATAACGTAAAACTTGGAGAAAACAATTTTAACATGGCCCCAGGTGATGCCGCCTAAGTAGTATAGAGAGCGCAAATTCCTTATTATTGACCTTTGACCTGTGACTGGAACCGAAAGTAATGCATCATGGAATGGAGCGAACTCAGAGGTCAAGGTCAATAATAAGAAATTTGCTCTTTATGTCATAGAGGTCATATGCATTTTTTTTTAGGTCAACGGACCTCAAGATCCCATTTCACTTGCAGCAGATCAAGGAAACCTGGCCATATATACGAGGGTCAGTCAGGGTGTGCGTCATTCATTGCTCTTCATTTGGTCAACCTTGTCACCAGTCCTACGAGCCGTCCTCCCCCTTACACCCCAGGTGGGGTTACACACATATGAGGTTAAAGTCACCATCGTGGAAGACCGTGATGTCTGCTAGTCGGGACCTGAGGCCATATCGAATACAGTTACTCTACACCGTGATGGCTGGACCAAATTTAAACGGGTGTTTAGCGGTGAGCTCGAAGGGAACCTCATCCACATACAGAACGCCATCTACGTACACCACACCGTGGGCCATTCTTTGCGTGTGTGGGCTGTTACCAGGACCCTACGCGAAGCACCACCCCAGAACCTGATCTGTCGACAGCTTTGGATAAAGTGGTGCCTATTGTGGACCAGATCTTTACACCGGACGAGCGGTCAGCTGTTCAGTTGGGGTGAGCTCGTGCCCTGAGTGAAGCGCCAGCAGAACCCTATGAACAAATTATCAATCGCATCAATGCAGACGACGATGCCATAGACTATCCGCCTATGCTAAGTCAACCCAGAGTGCCTTTATATAAACGAAAGACACTGACCGCTTGCGTCATTCAATATGAAGAGCTGGGAGAAGGTGGTGGATACGTTGTATTATAGCCCCGGCTGCGTATAGTGCATTGGCGGCTCTCTATCGAGCGGCCAAGCCTCAGGAGATATAACGGGCCCAAGTCTGAGAGGTATAGATATGCCCAATGGCAAGCCGATTTGGTCGCCTTTGCCAAACACAACGATGTAATTGGTATATCTTGACGTGCATCGATATCCTGTCAAACTATGCGTGGGTGGTACCCATCTGAACGAAACCCGGCGAAAATCTCGTAGCCGCTTTCAAAGGCATTTTCAAGATGGGTCGTAAGCCGTTGTATTTGCAAACCGACGAAGGCAAGGAATTCCTTAACAGACCCTTCCAACAGTTTCTGAAAGTTCAGGTCTTCTTTCACACGTACAAAACCAAGGCTTCTATCGTCGAAAGGTTCAATCGGACGTTCAAAGGCCGCATGTACAAATATTTCATGTACAAGAATATTAGGCGGTGCATCGATGTTCTTCCCCAGCTGGTGAAGGGTAAAAATCGTGCTTATCATCGAAGTATACAGAGAGCACCCATTACTGTTACCAAGCGCAACGAAGCCAAAGTCCACGCAACCCCAACCGCGATCGAAGGAGGTGTTCAAGATCGGCGACACTATACGGATCAGTAAAGTCAAGGACAAGTTCGAGAAGTGTTATCTCCCCAACTGGAGCGATGAGCACGTCGTGATCAAAGACCGCGTACCCCGACAGCCACTATGATCTGGAAGATCTTCAAGAAGAATCGTGGTAAGGAACCGTTTACGACGTAGTTACAGCCCGTGATGAAAACAGCACAAGACTAGTACACTGTCGAACGCATCCTGAAAACGGAGCGACGCCGCGGTAAGACGATGCATCTCATTAAATAGCAAGGGTAGCCCAGTTCGTTCAATTCCTGGGTCCGGGCCATTCAGGTGAAACGGCTATAAAGCCAGGACCCACAGTCGGTAGTATTCATTCCGATCCCGACCATGAACACAGTGCTATGGACAAAGAGCGACCGCCTCTGAACATCACGTTTCCCAAAACGCGCAAAGCGCAAGTGGGTTTGTGGTGACACTGCTAACCCTGCTGGGATTTTATATGGAGTATGTTTCACGACGTCGTGTACCTCATCTCTCTATTCAACCAACCCAGTTCACAACAAATACCAGTGAGTGCCATTCAGACGAATGTACAAACCCCTCCACGTTAGCACCCCTCAAACCCGTGATCGAAAAAAAGCCTAGTCGTCACTGCCACCACCATCACACCGAGTATACAGTCCAGGTCAACATCGAGCCCCACATCAAGTATTGCAGTGCCCATTATGCCTGAATTACAAGCGTCGGGTCCGTCATTCATAATTCGGGAATATCCGCGTCCATAATCCAAAGACCTATTCCATATTCCATATAACAGTATTAGCACCAAATTAAAAAAAAACAATCATAGTATACATAAACATAGGCTTGTTTCCTGCAAGAGAGAAGCGGTCAACAGTTTTCAATGATGCCGGCAAGACATCACGATGTTCCAAAAATATCAAATCCGTATCGCTGATCAGTATTCTTAATCCATAATATTCGTTGTAAAGTCGTCATCTAAAGAATGATGTATCTCACTCACGCTTTGATTGTGATTGTTCATATGAGTACCATGAGGATCTTGAAGTACATGGGTTCATACGACCCCTAGCCCCGGGTTAAGCGGAATTAGACACAAGTTACGAAACGTAACGCCATAGATCTTGCACGCTACTCTCGTATTTTACTATCAGCGTGCGATATGTATCGCCAAATTTGAGAAACTTTGAATGGAGGCGCTTGATGGTGTAGCCCTGTTTTATAAGTTTCTGCAACAATGTTTTGTGACGTTGATTAAAATCGTCACATTTAACACAGGATCTAGCAAATGCTACTAGGCGTGATATGTATACGCCATATGCAGGTCCCACTGGAATATTACTGTCCAGAAAGGGATAGGTTACGATGTCGAAATTGTAATCATCTCTTTTGTCATACAACCGACCGGATTTCATCACGCACAGTGAACGCCGTAACGTACCGACAACGGCGTCAAACGTTGACGCACCGACGACCCCGGTGCACTCGCACCAAATTCGACATAGCCAGCTAGCACGTCAGCGGATACTCTTTCAACCATGGACCCGAGGTGGCAACGTCCCTTCATCTGCCTCATCGCAGGACCGACGGGCTCAGGCAAAACACACTTCATCCAGAAGCTCCTTCAATATGCCGAGAACATGATTACACCACTCATCGCCCAGGTTGTGTGGTGTTACGGAGAATGGCAGGCGGTGTACGAGACGATGCCCAACATCACGTTCTTGGAAGCTGGCTGATTTGGAACCGAACATTTGGTGGTCCTGGATGATCTCATGGCGGAGAGCGTCGCTCGAGTCACCCAACTCTTCACCAAAGGCAGCCATCATCGCCGTCTCAGCAGAATCCATTCAGTTAAAGCAAAGAGCATCGAAACATCAGGTTAAATGCACACTACCTGGTGGTCTTTGAAAATCCGACAGATACCACTCAACTGCTGGACCTGGCGAGAAAGATGTACCCCGGCCACATGCGCTTTGCATTGGAAGCCTTTAAAGATGCCACAACCCCTCAGCAGAGGTATATGCTCTCTGACATGAAGCAAACCACCCCCGACCATCTTCGACTACGGACTGGTATTTTTCCCGGGGAGACCCACTACGTGTAGGTGCGAAAAAATAATGTAAACACACCACAGTGGCTCCCCCATCTGGAGTGTGTGTTTGATGATGGGGATAATAAAATATATAGAACACACCATCCGTGTTCATGTTGTCTTTGTGGACCCATAATAAAAAAAGGCAGGGTTGTGGGTTCCGGCGTTAGTTGTACATGATGTCTGCATGAGTACGGAAGCACGCTCCGACGCCCCGTGTATTGAAGACTGCCCCACCCGAGTTGGTCCGAACCAAAGTACGCGGCGCGGACCCGGACCTTGTATACTGTCTGTGCGAAATCGGGTACAACCCTGGCAACCTACCACTGACACCGGCTCAGAAGACCAAGTTGGTCAAGCATACGACAGGACTCCGAACCCTAGCCAGAAAAAAAGTGTCTCAAGCTAAAAAGAAAAAGGTTTTACAGAAAGGTGGCTTTCTCAGGGCAATCTTAGCACGGTTGATCGCTTCCGTGTTGGTCCGATATTGGGTGGACTGTTAGGCCGACAATGAACCACACGAAAAAATGGTCCTCGTCGAACCGCGTGTCTTTAAAACTTCCAATCACCGTACCCAGTACCGTTTACCATCAGTACATTGAACAAACTCTTTGAAGAGATGCGTCAGATCTTACAACGACCGGGGTTAACTGATAGTGATAAAGTACAACGGTACAATAAGACGCTTCAACGATACATGACGTTCATGGACCAATACAAAACCCTCTCTACCCCAGCACCACCACGCGATATACCGGCAACATCAGCACCACTCCAACAGACGAACCCAGCATCACCGGCAACCCCACAGTGAGTCGAATACGAAGTCTTTAAAGAGTGTACCTGCATCGTTCAAGAAACAAGCTGGCCTGGTATTACAACGGGTGAAAGAAAATCCTAACATGACGTGGAATGATAAAGGCGAACTATTAGTACAGAACCAGGTGGTCCCCGGTACCCACATGACGGAGTTAGTGAATGACTCAATGCGTCAACGCAGGTCAAACACGGATCCTCAGGGATGGGAGGTATTTGCTCAAGGCTTGAAAGACATGCTTGTACCACAAGAATTGTTGAGGAACCTCCAGCGCTGGGCCTG
>JAVTVY010030362.1:0-13502 GCA_036873755.1 Hanleya hanleyi | reverse complement strand
TCTAACGGACAGGAACGAATATGACAGATGCAAATGGTGGCCTCTGATTTGACAAGTCTTCTTGAATTGTAACACCAAGTGGATAGTGGAGATAATGACCAATGTTGCGTTCTTCGTGGTTAAACTGACCACCACCTCCATCGGATGAAAGTATTCACCCATGCACTGATAGATACTCAGAATGCGCAAACAACTATCTGAGGATATGTTGCCTCAACGGTATCCTGGCCTGCCCGACGATGATTAGAATAAACGGTTCAGATGGCACCTTCTGAAATGGAGACTTCTGATTGGACAAGAATACATCTAACGGACAGGAACGAATATGAAACATGCAAATGGTGGCCTCTGATTGGATAAGAATCTTCTTGAATTGTAAATATACCCAACGCGGCTCCCCAGCGTGGGTATGATGTAACATTGGGGAAAATAAACTATATGAAAAAAACTTCTTGTTGTTGTTGTTCTCTCATGTGTCATCCTTGTTGTTGTTGCTGTTGTTGTTCTCTCTCCGGTCTATATCATGGCGTTATGTTAGAGTGTTAAGGTGTAACGACGAGCGTTGACGGGCATCACTGCATTTCGAAGAAATAGTGACAATTCCATGGAATATCAGAGCTTCTGATCTATTTCACCAGGGCGTTGAAGCATTAAGAATGGTGTTGGTGGGCGTTGCTACAAGATGACACCTCACACGGTCCATTTGGACAGCGGATGGTCCATCTCTACACCAAATAACATCCTTCACTGCTAAAAAATGCCCACTTTCGCTACAACTTGTACTAATGACGTCACCAATGACGTCACAGATGCTATAAATATCCCTGAAATCAGGGTCTATACTCCGAGAGCTACAACATGATACCCCACACGACGCATTCGCAACGCGGATGGTCCATCTCTACACCAAATACCTTCCTGCACTGCCCAAAAGGCTCACTTTCGCTAATACTCCTACTGATGACGTCATCGATGACGTCACAGATGCTTCGGACATGCCTCAATTCGGAATGTACACCCCGAGAGCTACAAAATGACACCTCACACGACGCATTCGGACTAAGGATGGTGCATCTCTACACCAAACTCACTCTCACGCACCCACAAAATGTCCACTTTCGCTACTACTCGTACCGATGACGTCATCAATGACGTCACAGATGACGCGGACACCCCTCAAATCGGAATGTACACCCCGAGAACTACAAGATGACACCTTCCAGGACGCATTCGAACCGTGAATAGCCCATCTCGACCCCAAATACCTTCATGTACTGCCCGAAAATGGCCACTTTCGCTACTACTCGTACCGATGACGTCACCGATGACGTCACAGATGACGCGAACATCCCTCAAATCGGAATGTACACCCCGAGAACTACAAGATGACACCTTTCAGGACGCATTCGAACCGTGAATAGCCCATCTCGATCCCAAATACCTTCATGTACTGCCCGAAAAAGGTCCACTTTCGCTACTACTCGTACCGATGACGTCACCGATGACGTCACAGATGACGCGAACATCCCTCAAATCGGAATGTACACCCCGAGAACTACAAGATGACACCTTCCAGGACGCATTCGAACCGTGAATAGCCCATCTCGATCCCAAATACCTTCATGTACTGCCCGAAAATGGTCACTTTACTTACTACAACCAACTGCGCCTGCGCAGATTGACGCGACTTGCATTCAAAAACACGCCATTCTGACCTTACCCCACACAAGCTTCACTTTGACACCCTCCACGACCCATTCGGACCCATAGCGGTCCATCTCTACCCCAAACACCTTCATGTACTGCCCCAAAATGGCCACTTTACTTAATACATCCAACTGCGCATGCGCAGATTGACGCGACTTGCATTCAGAAACACACCATTCTGACTCTACCCCACACAAGCTTCACTTTGACACCTCACACCTCACATCGGATGAAAGTATTCACCCACGCACTGATAGATACTCAGAATGCGCAAACAACTATCTGAGGATATGTTGCCTCAACGGTATCCTGGCCTGCCCGACGATGATTAGAATAAACGGTCCAGATGGCACTTTCTGAAATGGAGACTTCTGATTGAACAAGAATACATCTAACGGACAGGAACGAATATGAAACATGCAAATGGTGGCCTCTGATTGGATAAGAATCTTCTTGAATTGTAAATATACCCAACGCGGCTCCCCCAGCGTGGGTATGATGTAACATTGGGGAGAATAAACTATATGAAAAAAACTTCTTGTTGTTGTTGTTCTCTCATGTGTCATCCTTGTTGTTGTTGCTGTTGTTGTTCTCTCTCCGGTCTATATCATGGCGTTATGTTAGAGTGTTAAGGTGTAACGACGAGCGTTGACGGGCATCACTGCATTTCGAAGAATTAGTGACAATTCCATGGAATATCAGAGCTTCTGAGCTATTTCACCAGGGCGTTGAAGCATTAAGAATGGTGTTGGTGGGCGTTGCTACAAGATGACACCTCACACGGTCCATTTGGACCGCGGATGGTCCATCTCTACACCAAATAACATCCTTCACTGCTAAAAATGCCCACTTTCGCTACAACTTGTACTAATGACGTCACCAATGACGTCACAGATGCTATAAATATCCCTGAAATCAGGGTCTATACTCCGAGAGCTACAACATGACACCCCACACGACGCATTCACAACGCGGATGGTCCATCTCTACACCAAATACCTTCCTGCACTGCCCCAAAAGGCTCACTTTCGCTAATACTCCTACTGATGACGTCATCGATGACGTCACAGATGCTTCGGACATGCCTCAATTCGGAATGTACACCCCGAGAGCTACAAAATGACACCTCACACGACGCATTCGGACTAAGGATGGTGCATCTCTACACCAAACTCACCCTCACGCACCCACAAAATGTCCACTTTCGCTACTACTCGTACCGATGACGTCATCAATGACGTCACAGATGACGCGGACACCCCTCAAATCGGAATGTACACCCCGAGAACTACAAGATGACACCTTCCAGGACGCATTCGAACCATGAATAGCCCATCTCGACCCCAAATACCTTCATGTACTGCCCGAAAATGTCCACTTTCGCTACTACTCGTACCGATGACGTCACCGATGACGTCACAGATGACGCGAACATCCCTCAAATCGGAATGTACACCCCGAGAACTACAAGATGACACCTTCCAGGACGCATTCGAACCGTGAATAGTCCATCTCGATCCCAAATACCTTCATGTACTACCCGAAAATGTACACTTTCGCTACTACTCGTACCGATGACGTCACCGATGACGTCACCGATGACGTCACAGATGACGCGAACATTCCTCAAATCGGATTGTACACCCCGAGAACTACAAGATGACACCTTCCAGGACGCATTCGAATCGTGAATAGCCCATCTCGATCCCAAATACCTTCATGTACTGCCCGAAAATGACCACTTTACTTAGTACAACCAACTGCGCCTGCGCAGATTGACGCGACTTGCATTCACAAACACGCCATTCTGACTCTACCCCACACAAGCTTCACTTTGACACCCTCCACGACCCATTCGGACCCATAGCGGTGCATCTCTACCCCAAACACCTTCATGTACTGCCCCAAAATGGCCACTTTACTTAATACAACCAACTGCGCATGCGCAGATTGACGCGACTTGCATTCAAAAACACACCATTCTGACTCTACCCCACACAAGCTTCACTTTGACACCTCACACGACCCATTCGAACCGTGATTAGCCCATCTCTAACCCAAACACACCCCTACATAGCACCCAAAATGCCTGTTTTCTGCCACCGCGCATGCGCAGAATGCCGATAGTTCAACCCCACACCCAGCCCATTAGATGCCCCTTCACATAAGCTTCACTTTGATACCTCATACGACCCCATTGCACCATTATTGGCTTCGCTAGCTCCCAACACGGCTATTTCCATACCCTTGGACCACCGCGCATGCGCAGAATGACGCTATTTCAAATCCGCTAGTCCAGTCAGATGCCCCTTCACCTAAGCTTCACTTTGATACCTCACTCGACCCCACTGGACCAGTAGTAACTCCCCTAGCTCCCAACACGGCTATTTCCATACCCTTGAGCCACCGCGCATGCGCAGAATGGTGACAACGTCCAAGCCGCTAGTCCAGTCAGATGCCCCTTCACCTAAGCTTCACTTTGATACCTCACTCGATCCCATTGCACCATTATTGGCTTCGCTAGCTCCCAACACGGCTATTTCCATACCCTTCGGCCACCGCGCATGCGCAGATTGGTGACAACGCCCAAGCCGCTAGTCCAGTCAGATGCCCCTTCACATAAGCTTCACTTTGATACCCCACTCGACCCCATTGGACCATTATTGGCTTCGCTAGCTCCAAAACGGCTATTTTCATACCCTTCGGTCACCGCGCATGCGCAGAATGACGCTAGTTCAACCCCACACCCAGCCCATTACATGCCCCCTCACCTAAGCTTCACATTGATACCTCACTCGATCCCATTGGACCAGTAGTCACTCCCCTAGCTCCAACACGGCTATTTCCATATCCTTGGCCCACACGAGTTGTCTCCCTTGCGTCAATGTGTGCAGATGGCGCTACGGTCGACGCCGTGATATGGAAAGGGCGTACCCGCACCATCCTGGAGCCGCCATTTTCTTTGTTGTTTTCTTGCGGAGATACACGGGACAATAAACACTCGATCCTAGGGTGGTACAGATGCTAGACTGATCCTATTAACATGGTACAACACCTATAGATTATGTTTATTATTATTATATGGCTTAGAGGTTTTTTTGAGGGTAATGTGAGGGTTTTTTCTCCCCGTGACGTCCCCACCGCCTCGTTTGCTCCCTTGCCCCGTCTAAAAACACCGCCATTTTACAAGTAATTAATTAAAATTAAAATTAATTAATTAATTTATTTGAAATACTAGTACCCATGCTCCGTATGGCAGAACTGTACAACCCAGAACAAGTCGAGACATGCCTTGATCACGTGATCGTCATTGGGAAACCATACCCAGCCCATTAGATGCCCCTTCACCTAAGCTTCACTTTGATACCTCACTCGACCCAATCGGACCATTTTATCTAGGGACTACTTTTTCTCAGCGGAAGCTTTTTCCCGAAACCGAATTACCGCCAAAACCACGGCCAAACCGCATCACCGCGCATGAATACATTTTTTTTTTTTTTTTTGCCGGAACTTTTTTTTTTTCGTGGAGGTGCACTCATTGACACCGGTGTCAATGAGTGCACATGCACCCATTGAACTCATTTGCATATTTTCAAAATCCCCAATAATCTCACAACCCCCCATTCTCATTTGCATATTTTCAAAATCCCCAATAATCTCACAGCTCCCCAATGCTCCCCAATCTCCCCCAATTGTGACGTCAAAACAGGTTCTGCGCAGGCGCAGTGGGGAGCTTTCTGTGACGGATGCGGGCTACCTACTACTAATGTACCTGTTCACTCAAACTTGAGTTACTTTTCACTCAACTTGAGTTCAGTTCACTCAACTTTAGTTAAAACCACTCAAGTTCACTCAACTTGAGTTACTTTTCACTCAACTTGAGTTATTTTCACTCAACTTTAGTTAAAACCACTCAAGTTCACTCAGCTTGAGTGGGATCAATTTCCACTCTTCATGCTTGAGTGAATGTCGCTCAAGTTGAGTGCATTTAACTCAAGTTAAGTGAAAAGTAATTCAAGTTGAGTGAAAATCTCATTCAAGTATTGAGTGGGAATAATTTCCACTCTTACTTGAGTGAAATTTCACCCAACTTGTTTTAGAGAGTACTGCTAGTAACCGCTAGTAACCACTACTAGACTAATCAGAAATGACCTGTAAAATAACCATTTATTGGCCGGGTTTTTTTCGTAGATTAAACACGTGGCAGCTGCTTGCCAGGTTTTAACCAGTAATTCTCCGGGAACGTTCTAACAGTGTAATAAAGGTGATTTCTCTTCAATCCAAAATCTGCAAAATCAGATTTTTCCTTGCAGTTTACATACAGAAATATTAATCTCGATAGAAAATAAGATAATCGAATGTATAAATGAATCTTTGACATATTCTGGTATTGTATAGACTTTTATCGAGAGGGTTTGACACCTCATACCAAACAAAGTAAACCTTTTACAAAAAATTTTAAAAAAATCGTTCCGTTCAAATCATCAATCTTCTATTTAGTGTGGAAAAATTTATTTTTTGTTGCAGTGTCATATTTTTGTTATAAGAGAAAATCCCCTAGAAAGTTGCTCAAGATTAAAAAAAATGACTGGGAGGGGAAGGCACAATTTCACCAACAGTTCATCCTGGGTATACAAATTTTTATACCGCTTGTTTTCTTACTGAATATGTTTTTGCAATATTTCATTTTGTCAGCTGAATTTTCTCGTGTGGACAATCGCCGGGGGAGGTGGTCTACGTGCTGGCCTTCTCATCCGTAAGCCACTCACGTCTGGCGGTCAAGCCAGGGCCAATCGAACCCACGCTACGGCCTTTTAGAAAAATAGAGAAATAAAATACTACTATATTGTCATATTCATATTCTTTATTCACCGAAGGCCAGAGGCTTATATGTATACATATATTACCTTTACATATGCGGGCTGAGGAGTTCCATAACTACATAATTTAGCCACTTAATATTTGATTTCTTCTACTCCCAGCTAAGTATACAAATTTACCCAATCTGTTTAATGAACGAGTATTTTCTATACAGCACATCTGTATTAGTTTAAAAACCAATGCTTTCTTCCAGCAATATGGTTTAATTATAATTTCTCCCTCAAATTTTTATGAGCTTGATACTTCAAGATAAAATGATATTCATCATCAACTTCGTTACTACTACACACACTGCATAATCTATTATTTCTGGTCACATCTTCATATCGACCGACTTCTATATTCGATTTATGAGCAGATGTTCTTATTTTGCGTAAAACGCTTTGATACAGCTTTGGAATACTCTTACGTAAATACTGTAGGATATAGCTATCAGTAAGATATTTATATAAACTAGCTTTTGACATCCGGCTTGTTTCCCCGTGTACAGTTTGTATATATCTATCAGTAATTCTTTGCCTATATTCTGTATAAAACAGTTTTTCATTATCCGCGCCTTGTTCATTCCAAACAAACTGAAAACCATTTTCACAAAGCTCCTTTCTGACTATGTTAATCCAGCAATCCGTCGGAGTCTTTCCGCTTACATAATCTGAATATAAACTTATATATAGCGATTTAAGTGTGCAATTATCTGCAGTTAATAACCATAATCAGTAATTGCTTATTCTAGATTTCCTGACCAATATCATTGGTACCCTTCCAAGTTCTGACAATACTAAAACACTTGTAGCGTTTTTCCCCAATCCCAATATCCGCTTACAAAATTTAATATGAACGGCAGTAGTAGCGTAAGTTGAAATTCTGTCGCAAAAATGAGGGTGTGGAGTGAGGGTGAGGCTGATGACGTCACATCCGGTGAGGTCACGATGACGACACATCCGGGTCAAAAGGTTACTGCCGGGACAACGGTCACTTCCGGGTCAAAGGTCACTTCCGGGTTAAAGGTTACTTCCGCGTCAAAGGTCCCGTCCCGTGAAGTCCAGGATGAGGTCATGATGCAATTGATGGGTATATATACGAGGGTCAATCAGAGTGTGCGTCATTCATCGTTCGTCATTTCGTCGACCATGACACCAGTCCTACGAGCCATCCTTCCCCTTACACTCCAGGTGGGGTTACACGTCTATGAGGAAAAATTCACCATCGTGGAAGACCGTGGAGATGTTTGTTGGTCGCGCGCTGATACCATATCGAATACGGTTACGCTACACCGTGACGGCTGGACCACATTTAAACGGGTTTTGTCTGGTGAGCTCGACGGGGACCTCATCCCTCTACGTACACCTTGGACCATTCTGGACGCCTGGGGCGTTACCAGGACCCCATGCGAGGCTTCACCCTAGACCCTGATCAGTGGACAGCCTTCGAGAAAGTGGTGCCCCTTGTGGACCAGCTGTTTTACACCGGACGAGCGGTCAGCCGTTCAGTTGGACTGGGCTCGTGCCCTGCGTGACACAACGGCAGAACCCAATGAACAACTGATCAACTGCATCAAGGAGGCAGACGACGATGCCATAGACTATCCGGATATGCTCAGTCAACCGAGGATATATACAACGGTGGTAGAACCCGAACATCAGACCTCGACCTCGTTATAAATACACGATACTCCCTGGGTTCATTATCGGTCACCATGAAGCGCTGGGAGAAGGTGTTGGATAACTTATACTACCGTCTCGATAGTCCGGCGGCCTAAGGTGCATTGTCAACCTTGAAGGAGCATTGCGAATTTGTCATGTTAACAACTTAAGAATACCTCCGATAATACAATATGAATAACAGTCCGATGTTCAAATGTCCAAATATGCTCTGGAGCATTGCGACACTCTCATGGTCACATTAAGAATACAGGCGATAATACAATATGAATAACAGTCTGATGTTCAAATGTCCAAATAGGTCGTGGTTACACCATCATCTAGGACCTTGCACTTGGCCATGCGACGTTGTCCTGGTTACATTTTAAGAATACAGCCGATAATACAATATGAATAACAGTCCGATGTTCAAATGTCCAAATATGTTCTGGAGCATTGCGGCACTCTCATGGTCACATTAAGAATACAGCCGATAATACAATATGAATAACAGTCTGGTGTTCAAATGTCCAAATAGGTCGTGATTACACCATCGTCTAGACCCTTGCACGTGGGGTAGGAGTACGTGAAGGCGTCTCGCTGCTGGATGTAGGGGCGCATCAGGTTCTTCACGATACGGAATCCTTTGTTGGTCCCACTGGCACTGGTTTTACCCTGGAAACCTCGAGGTACAGGGATTTGTTAATATTGGGGTCGCGTCGACTCACCCCCTTGCAACAGAACTTGTTGTTTCGAACAGAGGGTCACCATGGCCTCACCGCTCCACTCGAGTTTGAAGAGACCGGGGGTCCGCTTGTCATACTTGTAGTGGTCTTTTCCCGGCAGCCACTGGTCTCGTTCGGCTTCACACTGGACTCGCAGTTCAGGTTTCACTAGCGACTCCCATTCTTTATCAGAGACGGCCATGTACGCAGAATCGGTGTCCATTTCCAGAAGTTGCAAGTCTGATTGGTCGAAATACACCCTCATGAAATCATACAGGAATTCCAGCATCCGCAACTTAGCATACTGATATACCATGCATCCGATCTACAGCGGCAGGTTGTATGTGATGGTCTTTTCGACGGAGGTGATTTCATAGGTGGTGTCATCAATAATATGGCTTTACTGGGATCGATATCTCCTTGGCGGCGGACGGTGGTGACGGCCTCCGCAAAATCCTTGAAACAGGCCTCGGGGGTGCATTCTATCACTTGATAGACACAGGTGATTTCCAAGCCGTGGCTCATATAGCAACGTACTAAAGGAGTACCCGGCAGGATATTCTCCCCAAACATGCTGCTGATCAACATACGCCCCGGTCGCGTCAGATAGTTGTGTTCCTCGGCATATGCGCGCAAGTGGTCCCCGATGTCATCTCGACTAACCTCGGTGTTCTTAAAAATGGATGGGCATTCTGCAAACGTGTCTTTCACGTGCTCCGGGACATGGATGTCGCATTCCACGAACCCGAAGAACTGGTTTGTACGGACGGCATCTAGAAGTTGGGGGGTGGTCCGGATCCAGTGGTGATCAATTGGTCGCTTGTGGGTGCTGGTGATGAACTGTCGCAACCCGAGGTCTTTCATAGCGTGAAACTCGCACTCCCACACCTCGTGGTAATCATACCCCAACCTCATGATGTGGTCTCGGTTCTTCTGTACATCCTCTCGAGGGCTGAGTCCTCGTCGCTCATTGTAGCGGCGGTGGCCGTGGGCATCGATCGTGAGGCAACACTCGTGCCCGTCCCAATAGCACCCATGGAATTGAAAGACGGTCGGTCGTTGATTGATGAGGGCAAAACCGTCTTCGTTTTTTCCGTATGGTTGGCTTGATGGCGGATGGTGATGCCCAGGAAGTGCTCGATCCAATCGATCCATTATTGTGTACGGGACCACTGTGCCTTGAAATGATCCTCTTCGAGGAGCCACCGGGTATAATTCCCGTCGGCATCGGTTTGGCCATATAGGAGAGGTACAGGGCGTTGGCGTCGAACCCGATGATTTTATCTCACAGTGTTCCTCCTCGGATATGGGTCAGCCTTTGTTCGTGGTATCGATGAAAGATCGGACTCGGGCCACCCACGATGTTCTGTTCCAGGCACGTGTGCATGTCGGCATCCTTTTGGTCAACAAGGGCGAGGAAGGTGGGTAAATCCTGGAACAGATATCTCAGTGTGAGTCCAGGGACTCTCCTTAAACATATCCGCTCCCATATTCTGATAGAATCGAAACATCTTCTCGGCCGCTTCGAGGAATGGCACCACATCCAAGTTGTTGTACCACACCAGAAAATCCCGGAGAGTTTGTTTACCTTCACGAATCCATACATGATCCAAGTTCAGTGTAAGGCGTCTCTGGCAAAGCTTCGTCTTTCATGTCATTGTAGAAGGCGGCTCAAGGTGGGAGTTGCGTCTCGTCCAGACGGTTAAGACTGGTGATGTAACTATATGGAAAATGGTCTTTCGTTTGTGCACAGTCATAGGCTTTGACCCACTGATCGTAACTGTAGCTGGGCGTCAGATAATTTCGAACATCTAATAACCGGAGTGAAGTCGTGGAGAAGACCACATGGTCGTTGGTCTTCCTAATGATTAATTTGAAATTCCCAGCTTTGGCGAGGTAGGAGTAGAAGAATTACTTGATGAGATTGAGATCGTAACGTCCCGAGTTAACTCCGATCACAGGCAATTGACTTAAATGTTCAAACAAATGCAGCTTGAGTTTCTGGTCGTAGGGTTTCGGTGGTTTGTCAGGAACATCCCCTTCATCCTCGGCGTCACTGTCGTCGGCCGATGTCGGAATACGTGCATCCAATTCATCCAGGATGGGTTGAAAGGTTACCATCAGGTGCGCGACACTGGCTTGACTAAGGGTCTCCAAGTAGTCCATCATCCGGGTAATCAAGTCTTGGGGATCGCCAGAAGAGACCAAACAGACGGGAGCCGTGTCGTAGCCGGGTACGTTCGTGTGGATGCTCACACTCAAGGGGATATGACGTCACGTCCATTGCGTTTTAGCGGTCGCCGCCTCCATGGGTTCAAGGATGTATTCAAAGTCATACACGGCCCGAAACGAGAAATAACGTTGTGCAGGGGAAGCATCGATCCCTTCATCCGCCTGATCCTCAAAAGGGTTGGGTGTATTGTGGAACACACCACCCGGCTACTTCCGTTTCACAGTGTTATCAGAAAATCTTCTCGTGGCGGTGTAAGTTGGTCGACTGATCAAACACCCGATGGCATTTAATACAACTGTAGGATTGGGCATACCTACTCATGTTGGTGATATAACAGAAATGCCCGAGTGTTCCTTCTTGATAGAGGTTGAGTCTGAGGGTGGTGTCATACTTCTCTGGAGATCGATGGATCAGGTGAGCCGTGAAGCGAGGACCATCATCGCCGACGTCACGGCTGAGATTGTACACGTAGATATTGACTTTGAAGAGTGTTTCGATTGCATCGAGTTTACTTAATGGCACGCCCCGGAAGTACTGGGCTTCCATCCCCTGAACTTGTAAGTCCATCTGCTAATACTGGTTGGCCATAAGATCACAATCTTTAGGTGAAAGTTTGTCCAGATGGATGGCGATACAGCGGAATAAACATTACCGGTCGGTGTAAGGGCCATGACTTCCATTCACTAATGCATGCATACCTTCTCTGTGGTTGAGGCAGTCCGAGAGATGGATGACGGCACCGATGGGATGGTCGGTCAATTCGGGGACGAAAAACGTAGCATTGATGACCCGCACCACTATCCATTGGCGTTGATGTTGCGCCCATTCCAAGGGATACAACTGGTCCACCTGAGCCAGCACCGTGTCCAAGGACGGTCGATTAATGACGGTGAATGGTTGGTCAAATACACGGATCTTACTGCTGGAATAAAAGTAGCGGACTTGGTGAGTTTCCTTATGCCGCAGTACATAACCAAACGCCAGATTCAACTTGAAGGCTGTAGTTTGGTCGGAGAAAATGGCTTCCACGTAGCCGTGTATAGAGGTGATGTCGACCAACCGGAAATTATAGCGGTCGTGCAGCGCTCGGTGACGTTGAAAGCATTGCCGTATATGGGACCAATGGCGCCGGTAGGTGTCACTCACTCTACTGGTGTCTGGCACATCAGAAGGAATATCTACCGGATCCTCGATTAAACAGTCGTCCACAATGGAGGCACCGGATGCCAGATCAGATGGCGGATCGGGCTGTGTTTCTCCTTGGATGGCGTGGTGCCGGTCATTCACTGCAAGGGTATCAGGAACAACATCAGAAGGGATGCCTCCTGGGTTAGGAGGAGGATAGGCGTGTCCGTGGAAGATCCGATGATGTCGTCTTACGTGACTGGGAAGTTTGAAAGGGCGACCATATTCCTCGCATGGAAGCTTGGGTGCCCCATGCACTGTCCGTTCGTGACGCCGTAGATTTTCCAGGCGATTGAATAATTTCCCACAGCTCGTACAGGTATACTCTCTGTTGTTGTGAATGGACGACACGTGGAGTCGTAAATGATCCAGGTTCGTAAATGAGGTGGAACAGCTCGGGCAGCCATACATCGTAATTGAATACCGAGATATTCACTGTCCGAGAATTGCCGAGGTATTATTCACTGGCCGGAAATTGCCGAAGTACTGTTCACTGATTTCCGATGTATTGTTCACAGTGTATTTTTCGTTGGCTCGTCATTATTCAGCTTCCGAGGTTTTATTCACTGACCGGAAATTGCCGAATTATTGTTCACTGATTGCCGAAGTATTGTTCGCAGTGTATTGTTGGTTCATGGGTATTATTCAGCTTCCGAGGTATTTGTCAGCTTCCGAGGTATTGTTCACGGTCCGGAAATTGCCGAACTATTTTCAGCCGTTCAGTTGGACTGGGCTCGTGCCCTGCGTGACACAACGGCAGAACCCAATGAACAACTGATCAACTGCATCAAGGAGGCAGACGACGATGCCATAGACTATCCGGATATGCTCAGTCAACCGAGGATATATACAACGGTGGTAGAACCCGAACATCAGACCTCGACCTCGTTATGAATACACGATACTCCCTGGGTCCATTATCGGTCATCACCATGAAGCGCTGGGAGAAGGTGTTGGATAACTTATACTACCGTCTCGATAGTCCGGCGGCCTAAGGTGCATTGTCAACCTTGAAGGAGCATTGCGACTTTGTCATGGTAACAATTTAAGAATACCTCCGATAATACAATAGGAATAACAGTCCGATGTTCAAATGTCCAAATATGCTCTGAAGCATTGCGACACTCTCAT
>JAVTVY010030361.1:0-11870 GCA_036873755.1 Hanleya hanleyi | reverse complement strand
AAAAACCCATTCATTTCCAGGCAGGGGACACCGACGACGACATCCTCTTTCCCCCTCTCACAATATCTCGCCTTTACTTCGTAAGGCGAGATAATAAAACAATAACCCAGAAAACTATTACCACACATATTTGTAACAACTACAGAAGTTCTTGTTTTATGACATTTTAACAGAACATTGGAAAGCTTTTCAGTTCACCTTTAAGGTTACCCATCAAACTGTCAGGGTCTCCAGTCTAATTATGGTACTCCAAATATCTATCCTTCCAGCAGCCTCCCACACACAGGAGCTCTAAATGAACAGATAGAGGCAGACATTTCCCCAGCTTGGTGATCAGTGAACACACAGCTGGGAGCTATTTATACACTGGGGTAATGACCTCATCCATTAGTTTACACTACATGTACATGTCTAACCATCCTATCAGTATTGCCAGCATCATGGCTCATCAATATCAGCTCAAGGCCAGAGTTTCTGTGGACATTTTACCTGTGCAAATGACCTGGAACACCAGTGCCATCTGGTTGCGGAAGTTGGCAATAAGAGCACATAACTCAAAATCATATCACAGGCACAGATAGATTACAGCTAATGCTGCAGATCGCAATGATGCATGCAGCAGAAAACGTGCAACAATAATTGTCAAGATAAAAACATTTTTAACACAATGATGTTAAATCAATTCAGGTATAATTTCTCGCAGCAAGTGCAGATGAAAACGCACAGACAAACGTATACATGTGTACAAGTATTCACCCTACTGAATCGACAAGTATGATTGTAGGTGAATGCACCAGTCCATTTGTCATGCGACCATGAACTGTACATTGGATCACTTCACATTGAAGCCGGATAACAGTTGCAATGTTATAATGAGGCAACATATGATTGTATATCAGATATGTCGACAGTCCATGGTAGCTACCATTTGTCTTGGCAACAGTCCATTTGACGAATCATTGGCCAAGGTTACACGGTTCACGTCAGTTCGGACTGACCGTATTTTGACCTACCATGGACTGTCGATCGATCCGATGATCATACCATGGATTGTCGTAATATCAGACAGACAGAGAATAAACTATTAATGGTTCATATTCCTCTCAAATACACACAAGTGAAAGG
Organism: Hanleya hanleyi; assembly: GCA_036873755.1. NCBI lineage: Eukaryota > Metazoa > Mollusca > Polyplacophora > Lepidopleurida > Hanleyidae > Hanleya > Hanleya hanleyi. Next base: position 10,745 of record JAVTVY010030361.1, on the reverse strand, counting down.
AATCGAGAGATGAAGGAGTCAGTGATACATGAGGCAGGTATTAAGTTCCCACGTGTTCATTTTGTGCTCATTTCCTCACACTATAATTCGATGCTAATACCTACCATGGACTGTCCACCAACACCTAAAAACACCTCTCGCCGCAAAAATGTTTAAAATTTTTGTTAACTTGAAATAGTAATAACCCTACATTTGGTGACAATATAGTACGATATCTCTCCATCAAAAAATGACTGGACACCAGTAACCATACCTGTCATCGATATGCTGAAAATCGTTCATTTTCGGCTGTGGTCACTGTCGTCCGGTCAGACACACGCCCACACTTAATAATGAAAGCACCGAAAAACCTACCATTGACTGTGATTTGACACGTGACCGGCGGTGTTTACCTACAATCATACTTGTCGATTCAGTAGGGTGAGTAATTTACATATGGAAAGGATCGATCTGTGATGTTTACTAAATTATCCACCGTTACATGAAAGTTCCAAGTTAGGATTAACTCTGGTGAAATCAATGTTTGCCTATCCAAATTATACAATACTGTGTCCCAAAATGATAAAGTGTTTTAAGCAGGCCTTTCATTTTATGGGGCTGATGTACATGTAAGGTTAAAGCATACAATCAGCCCCGTGAAATGCGAGGCCTGTTTAAGGTCAGATTTTTTTTTTATAACTTGGTTTATGGATCCGCTCACCTTCCACACTGGCAAATAGGAAGAGCTTGAGAAGTTTCCATTGAACCGAACCAATCAGTAAGCATGCTCAGTCGGCTCATTACACCAATTTCCTGTGAGGTTTGAGTTTTGACTGGTTTGAATATCATCGTTGGCGAAAATACATTTGCCATTGACATTGGGTGAAAACTGCAGGCTTCAGATCGTTCAGATACCGACACGTGAAACAATCACGAGCAATCATGGGAAACGAGGCATTTTTTTTACATGTAAGTGGATTGGTTGTTGGCAATTACATGCATGTATGACAGTACATAAACAATAAATGTTATCTCGATCATTAATATACATGGTGTTGATAATGCTGATTGTCTGTTTCATCAATGCAGCGAGAAATTGCAAATAAACTTTAATTAGTTGTATATTAATCTGATTAGAGAGACTGTTTAGAGTGCAATACGCCCTCACAGTTAAATGAGATCAAATCTACATGTAACTAAAGTAGGAGTGCTTATGAAATATATCATTGTCATTTCTAGATCAGTATCTTGAAATGCCAATTACTGGCTCGAGATTTAGGCTCTGACAAAATAAACCTACAGTTGGCAAATTGCCAAATGTGTAGGCTGATATTGAAGTTTTCAATTTAATGCAACATTATCATTAAATCTGACAGCATTAATGTACAATGACAATGTACAGTGAAACCAGTGTAAACCGACCATGTTTGAGACCAGATCATAGTGTCAGTCAAGGTTCAAAATACTTTACCTTAAATAATGAAACCATGAATAATGCCCGTTTTCAGATGTTGGTTGGTTACCCAGGTGTCAATATTCAAAGATTTCACTGTATAACTGGCATGTCAAATGCTGGTACATGTGTACTTTATCACTTAACTCACTGCATCACTGTCGTGCATCAGATAATGTATTTAATACATTAGATAGCCTGGAAATGTTTCCTGCCCATGGTGCAATGCACACTTGAAGTACATGATCATTGTGATCAATGTTCAACTGCTCAACGCAATGATTAAATGGAAGAAAAAACGCACAAAATAAATATATTTCTGTAAGGCCTTGGCTCTTCAGACGTTTCAGAATAATTCTTGTAATTATTGCTGTCACATCATCAGAAACTGCATATTCTCCCCCACTTGTCAACTTCCAATAAATTGTAGAAGTGAGTGATTGGCAATAATATGATTCACCTGAAATGCAGTTGCCCACCCCACTCCCATAAGTCAGCATGAAGGACAAGTCTATGTATACCCAAAGATCTTGTAAACCAGGGCAAGTCACTTGCAAGGTGTTAACTACATGTATGTAAGCTTGGTATTGCTTTTGCCCAACTTGTCCACAGCAGGAGTGTGATCCATAATTTGTCTCCCACCACTAGCATTACAATGAGGGATAAATGTACTTTGACTGGAAAACCTTGTGAAAACGGGATACATACACGGTCGTAGCGTTTGTTGCTGAATTAGGCTTGGTAAGCCCGAGGCCTCATCCTTCTTCACATATATGGTGATAACCTTACAGCGATTGTAGTGAAAGGGCAATAACTAGAAAATTGCAGATAAAAACTTACATGTTTTTGCATAATTACAAAATTAGCAAAATATCTGGACTTCCAAATCTGGAGAACTTTTAACAACAAGCATTTAGTGACAATTACACAGACAATCACCTGGTGACCTCAAGTTAATGGATCAATCTCATGTACTTTCAATAGGCTTCATGACCACATGCTTGTGTGATGTAAGTTTGGTTTGTCTAGGCACCTTCACTCTTGAGCTGGTGTTATATAGAAACCAGAGTCAGATGGATGGACAGACGGATAGCTTGTCCAAAGCCAAATTTGATTTCAACTATCAGGACTTGTTCAAGTATCCCATCAGTGACTATACATCAAATGGAAAACAGCATTTCCAGGAATTCCATATGAGGCAAATAGTTGATTCACTCTTGAAACACACACCATTTCAGAGTTGGAAATAAGGGAAAATAATTTGATCAGTGATTATTATTACAAGTTTCAAATTTGATCAGCAAATTACTTAGTCCATATTATCGCTTTGGCATTTTGATTGGTTCAAGTCCGAAGTTGATCAGTTATTGCTGATCACTGATCCTTATTTCCATTCCTGCATTTTAGCCTCACATACCAGTGAAAACTATTTGATGCTGAACATATAACTTCAGAAGACTAAGAGTGGCATCTTTAAAGTGAAATGGACATGAAAGTGATTAATGTTGAGGTGGTCACTGTCAAGTTATTTGGGCAATATGTATATGTATCTCATCAAACTAAACTAACCCGTACCCCTACTCTGTCTTCGAATCGGGTTGTTGCTTGGGGAGTTAAACAATAAGCTGTAGCTCTTATTAACATACTAGACCAGACACTGGTCTTTTGAAGTAAATATGTTATGGATATCAACATTATTTAAACCATTCATACACATACACAACATGTACATGTGTATACAGTATTACATGTAATCTATATCAGGCCATTAGGGTAAGTAATTTTAGATCAATATTTATACAGCTAAACCTGGCAAGATTCACCAGCTACATGTACTATTTCTCAGATCTTTACTCTGGATAATATAATGAATTTACAGCTAAATGTACAGCATGCCACTTTATGGCCCAGAGCTAATTTACTGTGCAGAGGGGTGGCCTGGTGAACATGGTCCAGAAACAATGTTAATGTTCTATTGTTCCCTTTAACATGTACACAGAATTTTCCTTGATAGTGGAGTTAGCTTTGTTGGTTCTAAGTAACAGATATGTGAAAATAGGTCAGTTCATGCATTCACAATATACAGGTATGTGCATGTCAATTCTTAACCACTCCTCTTTCACAAATACATATATAGTGTGAAGCCGAGAATAATGTAACCTGTGCCAGTGCCTGTATAAGGTGAACGAGGTCAAATTCACCAACATACCATGATCAGTTATGTAACATTTTTTTCTAAAATTTGAAACCGAGTATTTGTATAGTCAGAGAGAAGCAAATATGTTCACAAACCTTGAAAAGGCAGAAATCCCTGGTGAACACGTAGATCCCAAATTGAACGAAGCCGATGTAACAAACGTACAGGTATTCCCAACAAGCACGTCGATGTAAATGAGGACTGTCTCATCTCCGTGTCATCGCACACCTTCCTTGACTAATCTATTCCACCTACAAGTGGGCCTGCATCGATCCTAGACAAGCTATTAGGAAATGCTTTCTTCCTGCTTTACCTTGATACATACACATGTATGAGCACCTTGACTAGCCTATAATTCCACATACCTGGCCTGGATAGACTAGCCTACACATAAACATGTACAATGTACGATCACAGCATTACAAGCTCCAGGCCCTACCATGTCATTATCAATCATCACCTGTGAAAACAGCCACCTACTGGCAGAAAACTCAACTAAGGGCAAGTAAATATCACATGTACATGTTGTACTCGGAGAAACAGTGTGACAGAGCTACCACAATGTATCAGCCAATCTCATGATGTTGTTTTTATATACTCCTATATCACTGATATCAAATATTCAGTAAGTCCGTCACACTAAATGTTTGTAAATGGATCAAGTCTGCACCTTTTTAAACCATTTTGGATGTACTAAGCTTAACCCCTGTACTAAACAAGCCTTTATTCTGACCAATACTATCAGTGAACTCAAGTGATAGTAAAACTTCCCTATTATTTAGTTGAAGTACATGTTGTGTACATATTAAACTGAGCAGAGCGTGTCCACAGGAACACATATATGCTCATCCTGCAGGGTCTGAATTAGGAAATTTGTGATGGCCTGCTATTTTTTTCCATCAAAAAAAAAATCGCTGGTCAAATCTAACATCACCTGCTATTTATGAAGTTGGGCAGCTATTTTTTTTCTACATGTGCAAATCCACCAATAAGGCCTCTGTTAATTAATCTTTTATAGCTTCTCATGACCTTGGGAGGAAATTATGATGATGCTGAATGCTGTAATTATTAATTATTAAACTGCATAAGACATTGCAATAAAAAAGAAGTTTTATGACTGTATGTGGGGTTTTTTTACTGTCAAACTTCACTAAAACTTCGCTGACTGTCCAACTAAAAATGAGGTGGGCGTTTTTTATATTTATTATTATTAATTTTTTTTATTGGCACACGTTCTTTAAAAACTTCGAGCACAATGGAAAGTTGATGTCAAACTTTGATATGTCAAAGACAACTATTCCCCCTAATTTCTGCAATTAGAACTGCAAAAGCTTTGTTGTTGACTAAATCATGTGAACTATATTTACTTATATTTATCAAAAGTCTCCCCTTGTAAATTGCTGATTCCAATAAATTAGAGTCCCGTTGGAATTATCAATTAACTGAAATGTCTGCTTAGAAAAACTTCAGCTTGTGAATAGAAGCCCAAGAAAAGAAGCTAACGATATTATTTACCACCGGTACCAACTGGAAACATGAGATTGATCTAATCAAAACCCCTCGGCTTTCCCCAAGTGACTGAGACCCATGTGTAGTGTGAATTGGGGAAGAGATAGTTCTATGTGGGATGATCAAGATATACCGGTAGTTGGTTACATTCAGGCATGTAGGACAGAAACAGAAAAATTATATATCTGTAAAGGGGCATAACTCTGTAAAATATGGGTCGAGGGGAGCCGTGGGGAGCCACTTTCAATAGGCGTCTGTAGCACTCTGTAAAATAAGAACGGAGAGGAATAAGCTGTACCGAACACGGATCTGCAGCTATAACTTGTACTTTCAGCTACAGATAACAAAATTGGAGATTATTATATCCAAAAGGGGCACAACTCCATAAGCCGAGGCGAGTAATCCTTTGTTGACTTGTAGAATACAACAATATAAATAAGTTTTCAAAATATAGTAGCTATACCGAACACAATTCTGCAGATATAGTTGGTTACATTCAGGCATATAGGACAGAAATAGAAATTAATATATCAGTAAAGGGGCATAACTCTGTAAAGTATGGGCCACAGGGCTCTCAAGGAGCAAAATGAAGGCGAGTGATTCGTCACTCGCCTGAATTTAAGCTTAGGCGAGTGAGGCGAGTGCTTTTATCACTCGCCTGAGAAATTCCTGAGGCGAGTGAAATGCTGAAATTACTTCTACAAGTACATTACAGAATATGTGGGTCACATACATGTATGCGCGGTTCTGAACGGTGTTGTAGTCTTCTTTAATTCGGAACACTGATGTAAGTTCTTCTCCCCATTTTAGGTACGTTGATAGTTCTATCGGCTTTCCTTTCGGATTCGACATCGTGCAATTTTCCGCCAACATCTTGCTAACAGTTACAAAATTGTCAGGAACGAAAACGCACGCGTGCTTGGCACCGGAATAAATAAATATCGTATCGTGTCGAATTGCATGAGATCAATGAAAAGCATGGACTTGATCGTGGGACGAAAGTCAAGTCCGCGTAACATCGAGAGTAAATCAAAATCGAAAACTAATGTTTAAAACGCAGTGATGTAATGTTAAACAAAATCGGAAACTACATGTAATGTTTAAAACAGCGTGATGCCATGGTGGTTTGAGCCGTGGTGTTTGACGGATTTTATATTTTTGGAAATCATAACCCACGGCTCAAGACGTGTCTGTATGGAAATACAAGGGAGGCAACCAGTCTACCTGTAATTTCGTTCCGACACAGGGTTATACTTTTTGCACAAACACATGAAGCGGAAATGGCGGGAAGCCTTCCGAAATTGCTGAACAACAAGATCTTTACGAACCAAGAATTTTACGACAGCTGAAGATGTCATTAAATATTATTCTGACCTATGAAACGTGCCAATGATGAACAACGAGATATCTTAGAAGTCAAGAACTTGACAACAACAGCTGAAGGTGTCATTAAATTTTATTCTGACCGACGAAAACAGGCGAGTGGTGAACCACTCGCCATTTTTTTATTTCAGGCGAGCAGGAGGCGCGCGCGAGTGATCGCTCGCCTCTCCTTGAGAGCCCTGGGCCAAGTGGAGCCACTTTCGATAGGCGTCTGACTTAGCACTACTGTAAAATAAGAACCGAGACGAATAAGCTGTACCGAACATGGATCTGCAGATATAACTTGTACATTCAACTACAGATAACAAAATCGGAGATTATTACATCCGAAAGGGGCATAACTCCATAAGCTCAGGCGAGTAATCCTTTGTTGGCTTGTAGAATAGAGCAATATAAATAAGTTCCCAAAATATAGTAGCTATACCGAACACAGTTCTGCAGATATAGTTGGTTACATTCAGGCATATAGGACAGAAATAGAATTTAATATATCTGTAAAGGGGCATAACTCTGTAATATATGGGCCGAGGGGAGCCACTTTCGATAGGCGTCTGACTCAGCACTCTGTGAAATAAGAACCGAGACGAATAAGATGTACCGAACACGGATCTGCAAATATAACTTGTACATTCAACTACAGATAACAAAATCGAAGATTATTACATTCAAAAGGGGCATAACTCCATAAGCGAAGGCAACTAATCCTTTGTTGGCTTGTAGAATACAAGAATATAATTAAGTTTCCAAAATATAGTAGCTATACCAAACACAGTTCTGCAGATATAGCTGGTTACCTTCAAGCATATAGGACAGAAACAGAAATTCATATATCTGTAAAGGGGCAGAACTCTGTAAAATATGGGCCGAGGGGGGCCACTTTCGATAGGCATCTGACTTAGCACTAGATAAATAAGTGTTGAAAATTTTGTGGTTGTGTCTCAAGCGGTTTTGCATAAAATGCGGTGACGGACGGACGTACGGACGTAAGGACAGACGGACGGACGTACATGGCAACGACAATAAAAAAACAGATAGTCCGATTCCGTTTCGTAACAGGTCCGACTTTTGCATGCACCGGACTACTGCGCAAGGATAGGCGCGCAACCGGAAGTGAAATTGGCACGGGAAATGTTGACCGAGAAGTCGAACAACAGTGGCCAAAGATCGGCTTGAAATAAATTTTCAATGGATTATTTGTTGGATTGTCCGTTCCTTCAGATAGATCTAGACTCCTAAAAGGTATTTACGAAAATTGATCGCATTTTATCGTTTTTGCTGGATGAATCCTACTTTCCGTATGCGACAGATAGATTTTTTTGCAACTTGTCACCGGAAAAATTCACTTACCGGCGCCGGTATAGGTAGGCAGGCGTTATTTCGACCGCTGCCTTGTTCTGCAGATTTTTTTTTTAGTGGAGTATTTGTACGATGATATCACCCACGAAGAATTCAACTTACGTTGTGTGCAACTGAAACAAAATTATATATAGGTAGGAATGGCCAGGAAAATTATGGCCTGCTACTTTCGGTCGAGATTTTGTTTTTTAGCAGTTCATTTTCTACATCGCCTGCTTTGTCAAAACTTTAGCCTGCTTTTAGCCAATAGCAGGCCGCCATTTCGAACGCTGTCCTGTACACACTCCATGATGTTTACAGTTTGAGCTGGACCGTTGAGCCCAGATACCTAAATCAGTTGAAGCCACCCCCAGATTGCTAATTTTCACATGACAGATAATCAAAATATCTGTGAACTGTGAAGATCAATCGAGCATACCACAAAAGGAATTATTTTTGTGTACTGTGACCTTGACCTTTGACTTTGGGTCAACATGAACAACTCTCCTGTGAACTTTCGAGGAGATGCTAAGTGGACCTCAAGATCATCTGGACAATCGATGGCATTGTGGACGGAAGTACAAGGCAAAATATTACAAAAATCATTTCTTCAACATTTCACTTCTTCACATTCAGCTACCTATTTAAATATACACAAAGGGCCTGAAACTGCAGTCTGAAACTAGACATGTCTGTTCAAAATTTGTCTCATCGAAGTATGATGTTCTGCCTAAATATATGAAATCTTATTCGTCTGGTCAAAATTTAGAGTACAATGTAGGACTTTCATTTTAAATATGATTAAATTTGAATTTGTTTATTTTGAAAACAGAACACATCAACATTATTATTATCGTAAACTTTATATTTCTAAAACTTTAATTACACAGTAACAGAAAGATATTTCTCCATCAAGAAATAAAGGACTGATCAAATGTACTAGAACAATCTATGACATTCTTCTGGCATCAGATATTGATGTTCCTTCAAAGTTCATATTGATTTGACCCAAAATACATGGGGCCTAGCCTGTTTGCTCATGACTCTCAGCATAAACATTCAAAACCAGACACTGCAGTCAGGGATTCATAGAAGTCCAAAATTTTGCCACCGGATACTGAAATTTCAGTATTTTTTTTTACCTCAATTGAGTTTTTGTCAGTTTTTGCCACCGGCGTCCTGATTGCTTTTGAGTTTTTTTGTGTTTTTGCCGCCGCCATATTTAATGGTTCTGAGATAGAGTTTAAAGCTTAGACTAAAGTAATATAACCTCATATTTGACATAATCATTGAACTGTCTCAATTTATTTGAACAAGAATAGAATATTCTATCACCACAAAATCAGCCTTCTAGGGGTGCAGTACTATCGGAGATGGCTCAATTCCCATCTCCTACCGACAACTGCACCCCAATTACTAGCATTGTTTCAGTTATGAAAATATTTTTGTCAATTTAAATAATCCATATCCTTCCTAATTTGGAATGAACGAGATCTGAATTGCGATATTTAATCCCAATCAGGGGTTTTCCCTAAAATGTTGAACAGGCCTCGAAATAAGACAGCACGGGATGATCAAAAAATTGATCCCCTGATTTTAGGTCCAGGTGATCGATTTTTTGATCTCCTAGTAGATCAACCACGTAACCAATCGATCACCTGAATCGATCACCTAAAACTAGAGATTCCATGTTGTATGAATGGATTGGTTTTTCTTAAGTGGAATTGTGCAAAATGACTCAATGTGCATGACAATTTACTAAATTCATTTCAGGAAATATATCCAAGATATAACTTGACATTTTAACCCTTTCACCGATTAAACCCGGTACACGGGGATAACGAGAGTGCCACCCGTACGACCATCCCCGGTAGACCGGGTTAGCTTTAAACCTGTTCACCATCACGATGGGTACAGCACTTGTATTTTTTTGCATCCGTTTTAACAGAAATCTATCAAACACTGTATACTTCTGGAAAGCCAAAACCTTGATCAATTTGATTCTCGAAGTTGTTTGTTTGTTTGCAAAAGAAATAAAGCAAAATTAGATTTTGAACGGAAAAAATCGGAGCGAAAAATGCATTTTTCCTCACATACCGTGTGACGGGCCTGTCGGCAGCAAGCCGCAGAAATAGAAAAAATCATCGAAAACCTCTTCCTAACTCCTGTATTTTTGAACTTACACGACTGCTAAAGTGTGGTGAATATTCCCCAGACGATTAAAACTGCCAACGACGATCGACGAAGTTTATTTCCATATTTTTACGAGTCTTGATCCACAACGTGTGTCAAACAAAAATCCATTTCATTTAAGATGGATTCCCCCGCCGGCCGACGAGCCAATCGGTATGCGTAATTTTGCCCACGTGACCTCTATGAGCCAACAGATTTGAGACGAGCGTAGACAGTCGAGTGGCTGGAATGATGGAATGACATCATTTTACAATCCAATCGTATCCTCCGTTTTATTTTGCCATCCATTCCAGGTTATTTCCTGTGTAGAAAGGTGAAAGGTTACGCTTTCCAATGAGAGGTCAAACATGAAGATTGGCAGAGTAAAACTCGAGAAAAAACTCGAGAAAAACGCTGTCAAATGCGGTCGAAAAAAAGACGATTTCTCCGTTGGATTTTGACGTTTTTAAGTCGAGAAAGCCGGGGAAAAGCGCATTCTCTCGCAGTAAAACCTAATTTTGTATGCTATTTTATTTATTTTGCTATAAAACTAGAGCAAATAACACTGGAGTGTGTATTGTGGAGACAGGTTTCTTATGTTTTTCTGCAAATCTCGGACGCAAACGCAATTTCTAGCATTCCAAAGACAACATATACAAATTTTAACAGTTCTCAGGGAATTGATCGTCAGCAGGTCACTTTTGTCAGGGGAAATAA
>JAVTVY010030360.1:0-12979 GCA_036873755.1 Hanleya hanleyi | reverse complement strand
CTTATATGCGGACCAGAACATGCTAAAATTTTGAGCATATAAGCTGAATTTACAATCCTTTGGTCCAGATATCTTTCTGAGGCACAACGAGGTAAGTCGCGTTTAGCGCTTTAGATTCAACATCATTTATTTGCGAAATAATTCTGCAAACTTTCTGTGATCTGTGCTCAATACTACAAATTCTTTAATATGACAGACAAATATTTTACAAACCACAGACTAATTCTTGAAATACGACAGGCAAATTCTTGAGAGAAAAAATGGCATATACTGAAAAACTACTTCAGAGCTTAACGCATTCGGATGGGATACCAATTGGTTTTACTAGGTTACTTTTGGCGCTGCTTTCTCTTCAAAGTTGTGCCTGTGAAATTGCAGGTAATATTTCTGCAAGCGAGTACGTCAAAATGTATATCCTTTATATTTTTAAGTAATTATTGTTTAATTTAACATTTGTATAACTGCGCCTGTTATAACGGAGGTGGAAAACGATAATTAATTAAAAAAAAATGAAATTCTGTGGTCAATTAAAAGCTGTGCTTGCTATTCACCATGTTCCCCATGGTTAGTGTCACTAAGAAAGTGAACCAGTAAAAACAATCCAATTCTTCTATAAAATGTACAGGGTACAGATTTCATCTCTGACGTATGCAGATTTTAAATGCTTCCTGTGGCGACAGCCTATATTTTTTGGAGCCTTCCACGGAGTACCTATTACTAGCTGATGCAGCAACAACATTTTCCCAGTCAGACGGCAGATTTTGAGATCGAAAACGAGGCGGTGCTACGTCATGGGTCAACCGAGACAGTCATGTGGTTGTGTATAAAGATTGGGATGAGTACTATAAATAGTGATCTTAATTCAAAATTCGAATTACCAATCGCTGGTGGGGTGACAGCTGGAACAGCACGCTGACACTGTCTGAAAATATCTTGATTTAACAGAGAGTGATACAGTCTACCTGTGTCGATCAAAATCGGTGAAGACCACAGGCCCTCAAAACAAAGAGTTTTGGGGGTGTGATGTCTCTTGCCAGAGGCGTGTTGCGACTGACCAATCAAAGGTATAAAATTGGACAAATTTACCAATTTGACGACGGGAATATATAGAGTGACAATTGTAGAATATGCTGATGTATTTTGTTTGGAGGTAAACCGTTTATTTCTCGTTTCACCCAAAGTACGTTTCAGACCTTGCTGTATTTTTATATAAAGCATGGAGTTATATATAGAGACCCCATATTTCGACACTTCACCGTAATAATACCACCGTTCACACCCCCCAAAACTCTTGTTTTGAGGGCCTGTGGTGAAGACTGATGCGAATGCGCATCGTAGTTTAATTTTCGGCACAAATCAGTCATGTGGTATCACACCGATAGGTTAGTAGGTTTAAAACTCTGACAATCCAGAGAACTGTCTCCAACTAAAATTTAACAAGTTGGATTAGTTTTTCAAGGTTGATTTCCCCGGAAACTTCCAACATACTTCCAAGACTGGGCCAGTTTTGGTGCACCAGATCAAAGGGAGGGAGGATTTCGACCCCATTAAATTTGCACACCATATTTAGGTGAATTTTACCAGAAACTGTAGAAAACAATCAAAATTGGATGCCCCGGTGATATTACAGTAACGACATGTGGTTTTTATGATTTTTATACGATTCTTTTTCACATTTTTATTTTATCTTGAGGGATTTTTTCTCTCTCAAAAATACCATAGTCATAATTGGGGATCAGTATTTCGGTAAAATTAATTAATCCAGTGAGACATGGGAAGTGCAAAGGAAAAATGCCGATGACCGCTTAAGGTCGTCACTTTGAATTTACCCACGAATCCTCGGGGCAAGTTACGTTAATATGTCCAAACGTTCCCCAATATGATCAAACGAGTCGGGAAGTTTAAGCTCTAAATTTTATTCCGTATCAGTGTTACGGCGAAAAGCCATAATTCCACCACCCCCACCCCAAAGCCACTCCCATCCTAGCTAAGATTCATAGCGTCTCCCTTCCCTCAACGCTATGCCGACGACAAATACATTTCCCTGGTGGTAACTCGAACATCTCCATGGCGCACTTATTCATTAACTTGAGAAAATGGGCCGCCATGAATAAAAATACAGAAATGGCAGACTAAATGTCCATTCGTCGGTCAAAAATTAATTACAGACGTTAAAATTATCCCTATGGAGCCTCAAAATCACCTGAAATCGAGGGTCAAGAAGATGGGTATTTCCGTCATAATAGACCCCGTGTATACAGGGGATGATGATCACAACATCGATTATGGTATTTTTATTCATGGCGGCCCATTTTCTCAAGTTAATGAAGGTCCAATAGGGCGCAAAGGTAATAATAAGTGCGTCATTGAGATGTTCGGGTTACCACCAGGGAAATGTATTTGTCGTCGGCATAGCGTTGAGGGAAGGGAGACGCTATGAGTCTTAGCCACTCCCATCCGTCTTCACAGCAGGCCAGATAGGGTTCCCATTCCACTCCTGATTGTTTTCGGTCACTTTTATAACGAGGAGTGGAGTAAGATTTAATTTAATTAAGCTTAATTTTTTTAACTTCGATCCAGTTCAATTTACCCCAGTGTCACCGTTCTTTGTAAACTACTTTCAGATCATGAAATACGCCACCGTTCTGCTGCTCTTGGCCTTTGCCTTGGCGTACATAGGCATGGCTTCGGCAGGTGAGTGCGATCTATAGTTTTTTGTATGGTGGCGTGAATGAGTCACCCATTTACATCTCGAATCGAGTTCGACAAACCGCGACTAGCACGGGTTACGTCTGAACCTAGGAGTAAAAAATATGAGGGCGCGATGGTGCCGTGCGAACGCACTTTCCAATGTTGTGTAATACATCGCATGTTGATCGTGGAAGAATAACAAAACACTTCTTGTTTCCTTCCCAGAAACGCAACCCGATGCTTACATAGCAGGCAATGTTACGGAATTGTAAAGAAAATATATTTCAAAGGATTATTTGCATGCATAGTTTCGTCGCTGTTACTCCATTCTAGAACACTTCGGTAATTTTTTTAGGGCCTTGTTAGCATCTGCGTCCTCTATGAATAAACTTACGACGATAAGTTTCCCGATGCCTATGTTGAAGGCACTGTTGTTGAAGAATCGTAGTCGTGGAATAGGGGCAATAACTCTTCTTTTTCCACTATTTTTACTTATGGCTCTTACTGTACAAGGTGAGATGAGCAACGCGACGGTATTACAATGGCAGCTTCCCACATTAATTCTTCGACAATGTTGTCTTGTCCCTGTGTCGGCGACACTGGTGCACAGCACGTAATCATCGTGAGCTTCCGATTGTTCTCATGATCTCTCCCCTATATTTATAACATGGTTATGTTTGTTTTTAAATGGTATGTTATTTCTTTCGATTCGAAGTTGCCAAAACTCTCATTAATTCATGCATAATGGTCCTTCCGTTAAATAGTGGAGAAAGTTGAGGCATATTCACCAGATTTATGTCAGATAACACTTGTTGAAAGTATCCCTACATATAGGCCAAATGTACTACCCATAAATGTACTCTAGAATCTACACAGCCGACTACTCGTCAGTGCGCAGAGTGAATCTTTTGTTAGAAGTTTACATCGCGAAAAGCACACGGCCTGCTAGTTGGAAAATAGGGGATAAATTCGTGAATGATATTTGAAAATGTCACAAAACTCAAGTCACTATTTTCAAAGTTGATATTTTTCCAGGCCCTTTTACGATTATCATTCTGTGCGGGATTGTTTAAAGATGGCCGCGCCCATAGGAATTGGCGTATTTGCTGGTCAACAATGTCGTTCGATTCCATCCGTGCGGTTATACAGAGTCGGGGTTCAACTATGATACGGATTTATGCTGGCACGAACTCAGCACAGTTGCCTCCCCTGGTTGGGATATGGGTATTTAATCCGCATGGAGATAGGAGGACTATTTAGTTCCTTGTAACCTTAACTTGCCTAAGAGCGGTGAATATTATAGCCTCTTCCCATCTCTTCCTATAGACTAAGGTATAAGGAAGTATTAAAAAAGAAACACGATCTACAGTATTTTTTCTGTTACTCTGGATTGATCATTCCAATATATCCTTTTATATTTTGTAGCTTGCGCCATAGAATGTGACCGTTCATCGTGTCACGGGGAACATGGCTGCCACTGTGATGCCCACGGGATAGCTCACTGTGATGGACACGCCCACCCCCCTCATCAGTAGCCCATAAGCATTTCCAAATTGCAATCTGGAAATAAAAAAGAAATCTGATTCTCTCAGCGGTAATTTTTGTTTTATGTCGGGCTTTTCGGGACCTGTGCCACTTTGGTCCCCCTGAATATGTTTTTCTTATCCCTCGCGCTACGGAGCTGAAATTGACCACACTATACCCTTGGCCGCTGAGGTCATCACCACAAAACTTACATTTTTTGGCCGAGTTTAAGGATTTTTTTATTTATGTGTTCTTTTTTTTTTGGTGAAAACTGCATGATAAATTATTAAATAATAGTCTGTTGTAAAATAAAATAGATAATGTCAAATTTTTCACGAAGAAAAGCAGGAATTTTGAAGAATTATGACGAATATCACTTTTCTGGCCGCCATCTTCGATTAACCGATAATGCTCTACTCGGTGGGTTATGCAAATAGGCTCAAAATGAAGCCGATATGATAAACTAAAATGTCATGGGGGTCGGCGTTAATTTTTCGTTGTTCCGGAGATAGGGGAGAAAGTTTGGTGGGGCCCATAATGCCCCCCCATCGGCATGGTAGGTTTAAGTTTACAGAACAATAACTGGTGAGCGGAGTTTTACGTAGGGTAAGTAAGAGGATGCCGCGAAATTCTATAGCATTGTTGCTGTTTGATGTGCCTAAAGGCCAAAGGTTGTGTCCGGATCACCGCGCCTGCGCAATGCGCATTTCCGGACTCACCGCGCACTTCCGGGTCGCAGCACAGATTCGGAAGCGAGGTCACATCCCGGAAACAATTCTGAGCATGTTCAGGCAAATGTGAGCTTCTCATAACAAAAGCAAAATGCGAGTCATAACAAAAGCAAAATGGTGGTCATAACAAAAACTAAATAGCGGTCTCGAACTACACCAAAGCGAGTTTGTGGGCTCCCTACTCCTTTGAAAAAACATGGCTGCTATTAGTGTCGTGCATCAAGTTGGACCGACAGATGCGGCTTTACGGTAACGAGAAAGCAAGCGTTGCCATTCTGTCGCGCTCTTTGATGACACTCAATGGGTGTCATGAATGACACCCAATGGCCAGGTATGAAAGCATACTAAAATGGGATAAGAAACTGATACAACAGTCTGTTACTGATTCAGTACAAAAACGAGAGAGATTTCGCTTCCGGGGTTTACCGCATACCCAATTCTCCCTCTGGCACTGAAGAGCGGTATGCAGGGGAGAAGGGCAGGAACTAGCAAACACAAACCAGATGACGTCATAGTTCTTCTAGGTAAAACAAGCGCAGGCGCGAAGCATATGCGAAGAATGAATAGACTTTAAAGACCGAGTGGATAGAGAGGCTAGTGGATAGAGAGGTTCGGCTATAACACGAAGGTCGTGTGCTCGCCCCCCAATTCAGGACAGACTGTAGTAGCAGGGTGTTAGCTGGAAATGGAGTGCTATCATACCTCCCAATGGGTGACTTCTGCTGCATAAGAAACATATATTACTCTAAGAGGACAGCAACACATTTGCCCGTACCCAGAACCTGATGACCCCGCAACAAGCATTTAAAATCTCCACAGAGACGCTGATGTAGACAGGAAATTACACCTTAGCTTACCTCCTCTCGCCTCCAACTGACACAACTGTTTTCCCCATAGCAACTGATGAGCATCTCGAGTACACCCGTCAACACCCGCCTTAGAGGCGTCAACGCCCGTCTTAACGCCCGTCAACGTCCGTCTATAACACTAACAGCAGCCATAGACTTGCATAGTCGACGTTAAACCCATCATCGGGGCGTGTACTTGCTTTGAGTGCGGACAAACGTTCATCATTCAATACGATATGATTCAGCTACAGACATTGTTGCATGCTGATGCGCCAGAATCCGAGGATAGTATATCCACTGATGCTGAAAGCTCGCCGTCTGTTGTAGACAGTGAGGGAATCCAGAGTGAAGGAGAATTAGTGAGGTGGCTTAGCAAAAAGATCGTGACACGCTGGACCAAAGCACCAAACTTGGCACATCCATTACTTGAGGCATACAGAACAATATCAGAAGGGGTGCCCATCACTTTGGATCATGTGACGCCCTCTGGCCCCCAAAAGGGCATTTAACCCTATCTGGCCTGGGCTTTTTGGGACCTGTCGTGGCCTGGGGGGCATTCTCTTATCCCTTGAGCTAGGATGCTGAAACTTACCACGCTATACCCCTGGGTCAAGCTCTACCAGAAAATGTAAAAAAAAATCCAAGATGGCCTCTCTGATGACGTCACAGTGACGTCATTTTTCAAAAACCGCATTTTTGATCGATTTTTCGGTCAGATTTTCCGAATTTTTTATTTATGCAATTTCTCCGCAAAAACTGCATGATAAATTAGTAAATATTAATGTGATGTGAAATAAAATAGTTTTCGCCCACTTTTCATCGCGGAAAGCAGAAATTTTAAAGGAATATGACAAAAACATCAATTTCCTGGTACCCCACGTGGCCGCCATCTCGAATTTACCCATGATCCTCTGCTCGGGGGTTATGCAAATGGGCTCAAAATGACCACAATATGATAAACTATAAAGTCACGGGGTTTCGGCTCTCTGTTTTTTGTCGTTCCGGAGATAGCGCAGAAAGTTTGATAGGGGGGGGGGCATAATGTCCCCCCCTCCAGGCCAGGTAGGGTTAAGGGGAAATATTACCAATTAAAAAATAGATAGCTTACCAATATCTTCATTATTTTCATTATCCTTGAGGCTAGGAAGCTAAAACTTGCCACGCTATATCTAGGGTTCCAGTGCTACCAGAAAATGTAACAAAATTCAAAATGGTCTCTATGATGATGTCACGGTGACCTCATATTATAAAAATAAGCCATTTTGTCTGATTTTCGGATCGAATCCACCAATAACAATTGAACACAGTATCATTTTTCTTACAGTGTACATGCATACCGGCATATAATTAGAGTAATGCACGGGTGCTGAACCATGCACATATATATGTAATGGCACCCAGTGGAATATATTAGATGTAGTTTTAGACACCTCCGCCCCCCACCAATCTGCCTCTGAACCTGAAATCGTCCTAATCATTCCCAAACCGGTCAGTGGTGACAAAGGCCCATGAACATTCGACCAAAACTGTGGCCATTCAATATAGACCAGTGGTATAACATGTAAATTGTATGTTGCATGTTCCCGGTCCCCATTGTTTGATAACTGCCCTTTTGATTTTTTCTTGGTTTTAGAGTCCCTTCTCTGACCATATAGCTCTTTTAGCTATCCCGACGTAATTTCACGGCCTTCCAGAAAAAATTCAGTTATTCATCTCTCAAACTTGAAAGTAGAAAGATTGAAATTGGAGCGATAAGCAAGAGGTGGGAGAAATTGACGACGTCTGGCGACTAAAAAGCAACCCCATGACTCAACAGGAAAGCTTCCCTCAGCACCAAACATGCAGTCCCGAGAATACGGTGGATTTTCGGACGTAGCCTTAGTATCTCAACCGCGCATTTATTGTAGCGGTTCATGTGGAGATTATGAAATATCCACACGGCCCCTAGCACCGGCTTAAGCGGAATTAGATACGCTAGCTCGGGTGCTGTGATGACAGATCAGATCAAACAAATAACTCATCGAATGTTAAAGGGTGAGCATTGAGGACGTCTGATGGAGTAAACGCTTCAACATGGGGTAAACCTGGTAAATGCAAGAATAACCCAGAAAAACTAACCTGGCCAGCCTTGAGCATGTCCAGCTTTTTCCCCCCATTTTACGAGATGGAAAGCTGAATCCTCAAGTTTTACATGAAAATAGGGGCGATTGTTTCCTTTTACACAGGCGATTATGTAAACCTAATTGGTTTAGGTGGTTTCAGCCATCCCACGTTGAGAGCTGTAACTTAGCGCAGTTATAGCTTATGATATTGAAGTTATTTTGAGCCTGTAGCATAATACTCGGAGCAGAGCATCATTAGGAAATTGAAAATGGATGATATTAGGGTGTAACTGGAAAGTTCTGTTTTCCTCGTATTCCTTCAATATTAAGCCTACCTGGCCTGCCCCCCCCACCCACCAAATATTCTGCCCTATCTCCGGAACGACAAAAACTGGAGAACTGAAACTCCGGGACTTTATCGTTTATCATACTGGGGTCCTTTTGAACCTATTTACATGACCCCCCGAGCAGAGGATCATGGGTAAATTCAAGATGGTGGCCACGTGGGGTACCAGAAAATTGAGTTTTTTGTCATATTTCTTCAAAATTTCTGCTTTTCCTCGATGAAAAGTGGACAAAAACTATTTTATTTCACATCACATTAATATTTACTAATTTATCATGCAGTTTTTGCGGAGAAATTGCATAAATAAATAAAAATCGAAAAATATGACCGAAAAATCGTCAGGAAAATGGCTTATTCTTGGAAAATGTTGTCCTCATGGCTGCCATCTTGGATTTTGTGACATTTTCTGGTAGGGCTTGAACCAGTGATACGGTGTGGCAAGTTTCAGCTTCCCAGCCTTAAGGATAATAAAAATAACGAAGCTGTTGGGAGGCTAACTATTCTTTGAATAGCAATATTGCCCCTCAGATGCCCAGAGGGCATCACAGAGCCCAGAGCAACGGGCACCCCTTCTGATATTGTTCTATATGTCTCAAGTGATGGGTGTGCCAAGTTTGGTGCTTTGGTCCAGCGTGTCACGATCTTCCCAAAATATGGCCCTAAGCCACCTCACTAAATGGGAATCCAGCTTCTGGAACTATACTGTGGATGAGGCAACTATAGTCTGTCCATTTTAATTAGTCGTCTACTTTGGAGCTTGTCAATAATCAGCGGTTAACTCTGTATAAATTTCCTTTTTTGCATTGTGTAGAACAAACAGAACTCTACAAAATACATTTCCCCGATTCAATTCAATTCAATTCAATTTTATTGTACAAAACATCCCATTGAGATCGGGACAGCGTACAAAACAATAATGCAGTACGAAACATAATAAATTTGAACAAACAGTAAATACTACCTATATCGATAATATATCACGCTTGAAATAACTTTGTAATTCTCTTCATATAAAACTCCAGTACAGTGGTTTCATATTCCGGGACTCAATTACATAGGGAGACGTCGTAATGTATTCGTGTTGTCTAGCACAAAGGTCAACAATGCCGGGTACGGTCATAGAGGTGTGTGCGGTTTATCATTCGCCAATTTCACCGGGCATGGGATATAAGCGACGCTCTCACGAACCGCCTGTTATTACTCTATTCGGTATTAATGACCTTTGTGCCAGTGAGCATGAATACATTATGACGTCTCCCTATGTAATTGAGGTCCGGTACATAAACAACTGTACTGGAGTTTTTTATGGAGCGAATTATAAAGTTATTTCAAGCGTGATATGTTATCGATATTACTGAGAAATGATAGTCATTTTGTAGAGTTCAGTTTGTTATACATGCTGCAAAAAAGAAAATTGTTGCAGGGTTAACTATTGATTTTGACAAGCTCCAAAGTAGACGACTAATTAAAATGGACAGGCTTGGCAGCATAACCTATAACAGGCCCTCACATTACGAAAACAGCCATAGGCCTCTAGAAAAAGTATAACCTATTTCCACCGGAAATGAAGAAAAATCTCACGCACCGAGCCATCATGAAAACCAAGCGTCACATGTAAGAGGATATGAGTTTACCACATAAAAATCCGTAAAATGAGCAAACAACTGTTCCAGTACCTGTTGCCGTTACAGTATCCATGTCTGCCCGAAGACGCTTAGGATCAGTGCAAACAGATGGCTGACAATTCGTCTAACGGATAGCTGACAATTCGTCTAACGGCGCTTTCTCAAATGGAGTCTTCTGATTGGACAATAACAGCCTTAGGATGAAAGTTTCTTGGTAAAACACAAATATTTGTTTTGGAGACACAATAGATAGAAGGAAAGGAAGCCGATATTATACGAATGTCATTTAGAGAGCAGGTAACATTTATATTCAATTATATTTAAGATGACACTTTCTTGGTAAAACACAAATACTTGGGTTCATGCTCCACGAAAGGACCACGAGACAATGCATACAACAGCCAAGTCTGGGATAATATTATGTCTAGACTTGAGCCTTTTCAGCTGCATATAGACTCAGACAATAGCTTCCTACATGAAGTATCTACCAACAGTTGTGTTGGATGGACCAGCAATTAATTCTGGGATATTGTGCTGAGGAAAAATGTAATGGTTTTGAAGAAGACCGGTGGTGGTAAATCGATGATGTTTTAACCACAGTTCAAGGTGCACAAAATGCTAAAATTCAGCGACGTAAATCACGAATACGAGATAGGGCCTACTGTAGCCTACTTGTGGTAGCTCCTCTATTATCGATTATGAAAGACAAACGGAGTTTCTAACATCCAATGGTTTCATCCATGCATGAAAACTATATCATATCATAATCCTACTCAGTTATTTTGTAACAATGAACACGCATATGTATGTTCAATTAATTATGCGTCATTCTGGGGTTTTTTTTTAGTTGTGAGAACAGTTGATCTGCCAGACTAAGCCCCTCTCAGATTGATGACTACTCGTTCGAGTTTCTTCGCAGAATCCCGCCATCTGTCATATGTGATATAATATGATACTTGATGAATATTAATGAGAGAGAAGAAAGTGATCGTATAACAGTATTTTTCGTTATTTTGGGATTACATTTAGTATAGCACAGATTATAGTACTGAAAATTGGTCGTCCTTTTTTTTTATTCTGGGATTACTCTATCTTTATAGTATAGCACATTTTGTGCTAGGCCCGTTGGCGGAGTGGTTTAGGTCGCGGACATGCTGTATAGTGCCTGCTGGTGGGCGCAGGTTCGAAAGTAGTAGGGAGAGGTGAAATCGACGCACATTGACCTTTGACCTCAGAAATTTGCATATTGAGGAAAAAAGCTACCTCCGAACACAGAAGAGTTCCAATTTTTGCTTAGACAGCCAATCAGAAGCGAGTATTTTGACCTCGGCTGGGAAGGCAAGGTCACATGACCTTTGATCTCAGAAATTTGCATATGACGTGACCCAGGTCAAAGATGTATTCCTCCGCGGTGATGCGGTCATATCTGGCGGTGATGGTGATGCGGTCGCGGAAGAAAGCTTCCGCGGAGAAAAACTAGTCCCTAGACTTGAAATACGCTGCATGGTCCGATTGGGTCGAGTGAGGTATCAAAGTGAAGCATTCTTGAAGGGGCATCTGATGGGCTGGGTGTGGGGTTGAAATATCGGCATTCTGCGCATGCGCGGTGGCCAAAGGGTATGAAAATAGACGTGTTGGAGCTAGGGGAGCCACTAATGGTCCAATGGGGTCATATGAGGTATCAATGTGAAGCATTCGTGAAGGGGCATCTGACTGGACTAGGGGCTCGGGCGTTGTCACCATTCTGCGCATGCGCAGACAGGGAATTGTGGGAAAAGGGTATGGAAATAGACGTTTTGGGATCTAGGGGAGCCCCTAATGGGCCGATGGAGTCGTATGAGGTATCCATGTGAAGCCTATGTAATGGAGCATCTGATGGCGTGGATGTGGGGTAGAAATAGGGTCATTCTGCGCATGCGCGGTAGCCAAAGGGTATGGAAATAGACGTGTTGGGGTCTATGTGGGCCCCTCATGGGCCTATTGTGTCGAGTGAGGTATCCATGTGAATCCTATGTGGGGGAGCATCCACCTGGACTAACATTCACGTGGTTTGGTGGTTCTGCGCAAGTGTGTGACGTCACTTCCGGTTTGGGTGAATGGGGCGTGACCTTTGGACATGTCTAGACTTGTCTGTGTCTCTCCGTGTCATGTACTGGGGTTTTTCCCCGCAATGGCGTTCACGTGGTTTGGTGGGTCTGCGCAAGTGTGTGTGTGACGTCACTTCCGGGTTTTCAGAATGCTCAAACACTACTTCCAACTTTCTCGGCCCGGCCAGGCCAGGCCCGGCGGGCCCCGGCCGCAGCGCGCGCGCGCGCGCGGGTTCTCCGGCCGCAGCGCGCGCACGCGCGGGAGTGATCTAATGCCGCAGCGCGCGCGTGCGTCATCACCGGCAGTGCGCGGATGCATGTCGGGTCAAAAGGTCAAAGGTCACATCCAGGTCAAACGGTCCAAGGTCTCCCTTTCAGCAAGGTTCGGAGGAGACAATGTTGCGGCATCGATAGTCAGAGCTTGAACCCCAAAAATGAGATTGTAAATTAACCTGGGAAGGATGGGCAGTTCCATTTGGACCAATCAGCGGTCGAGAAAAAAGAGCCAATGAGCGATCGAGAAAAGAACCAATGGACGGGTACTAGGATTTCGCCCACGTCTACGCCTCCATCCGGGTACTGAGATGCTTTCGCCTACGTCCGCGCCTACATCCGGGTTCTTCTGGGGTTTCCCAGTGGGTTTTTTCCGTCTTCCATCTGGGTACTGTGGTTTTACATCCGGGTTCTCATCTTACATCCGGGTTTTTCCATATTTAAAAATACATAGAACTTATAGTAATAAACTTAATCTATACGTGTTGGGCGAGTCTTCACTCACCGTCTTCCTTTACACGCACCTCAATGAAATGGCCGCTCCAAACCTAGACCAAAACACGTACTTGGTCTGTGGGCTGATTTCATTGGCTCTCTATTTTACTATAGTGCTCTTGCATTCTAACATTGATGGGTTGCATTTTGGCCCCATCCTACACCACTGATTTCAATTTGACTGAATCTCCACATTGGGCATTTATGCATTATGAATAAACACACAAGACAGGGTTTTTTTGGTGAGATCTCATTTT
>JAVTVY010030359.1:0-13590 GCA_036873755.1 Hanleya hanleyi | reverse complement strand
TCAGTGCATGAGTGACGCATTCAGCCGATGGGAGTGGTCGGTCAGCTTGGTAACGAAAAACGTAACATTGGTCACACTCTCCACCGTCCACTTGGTGTTGGGGCGTTGTTGTTGGGCCCATTCCAAGGGATCCACGGTGTCCAGTTTCTCCAGCATCGTCTCTAGCGACACTCGGTTAATGATGGTAAACGGTTGGTCAAATACCCGGATGTTACTGTTCGGGTAAAAATATCGGACTTGGACTGTCTCTTCATGCTGCAGCACATAACCAAACACCAGATTCAATTTGAAGGCCGTAGTTTGATCTTTGAAGATGGCTTCTACGTAGCTACGTAGACGGGTGAGGTCGGTCAGTCGGAAATTGTAGATATCTTGAATAGGGCGATGACGGTAGAAACAGTGCCGGATCATGGGCCAATGGCGCCGATAAATGTCACTCACTGGATGGTCTTCGTGTAACAGATCGCTGGGAACATTTATGGCTTCGTCCACGAAGTGTACTTTGCCCTCCACGTCGTACAAAATCTGGCCCAAGGTCTTGTCGTCGGAATTTGACTGTTGAATTAGGGCGACATCATCATCATCGGCCCTCGTGCGATGGGTGGAGTTCCCCCTGTTTCGATATTGATGCCTACGGGCTCTTCTATCTGCAAACGTGGCTGCGGAACAGGGTGTCGTGTGCGTTGGTGTCGCAGCAACTGACTGGTCAGTTTGAAAAGCCGACCACATTCTTCGCATGGACGCTTGGGTACTTCATGGCGTGCACGTGTGTGGCGCTGTAAATGATCCGGGCGCTGAAACGACAGTGTACATATCGTACAGTTATACCGGGCGGTTCCTTCGTGCTTGGTAGCCTCATGGCGGCGCAAGTCGTGCAGACGAGTGAATGATTTCGAGCACGTAGTACAAGTGAACATCTTGGTGGTTGACAGAGTGTCTGATGAAACGGCCAGACCGCTTCCCTTTTATAGCACGCTAGCTGATATCATGTTCGGGCACTTCCGTGTCTCTTCGGATGTAAAAGTCCCCGGATGTAAAAGTGCCCCGAATGTTTACGAATGTTCCACCATTCCGGACTTCTATCAGGTCCATGTCCAGAAGCTCTCATACGCCGCCATTTTGGAGCCGCCATGTTAGATCCGCCATTTTGGAACCGCCATCTTGGATATGTCCCATAATGCACCGGGTCAAAATACTCGCTTCTGATTGGACGAGAGCTCTGTGACGGATTTTAAAAACTCGCTTCTGTTTGGTGTACGTCGCTAAAGGTGACCGGAACTGACCTTTGACCCCGGCGCGCGCAGTGTAAAGGTTTCCACCGCGGTGGACAGCCCGTAGGCATCAATATCGAAACAGGGGGAACTCCCACCCATCGCACGAGGGCCGATGATGATGTCGCCCTAATTCAACAGTCAAATTCCGACGACAAGACCTTGGGCCAGATTTTGTACGACGTGGAGGGCAAAGTACACTTCGTGGACGAAGCCATAAATGTTCCCAGCGATCTGTTACACGAAGACCATCCAGTGAGTGACATTTATCGGCGCCATTGGCCCATGATCCGGCACTGTTTCTACCGTCATCGCCCTATTCAAGATATCTACAATTTCCGACTGACCGACCTCGCCCGTCTACGTAGCTACGTAGAAGCCATCTTCAAAGATCAAACTACGGCCTTCAAATTGAATCTGGTGTTTGGTTATGTGCTGCAGCATAAAGAGACAGTCCAAGTCCGATATTTTTACCCGAGCAGTAACATCCGGGTATTTGACCAACCGTTTACCATCATTAACCGAGTATCGCTAGAGACGATGCTGGAGAAACTGGACACCGTGGATCCCTTGGAATGTGCCCAACAACAACGCCCCAACACCAAGTGGACAGTGGAGAGTGTGACCAATGTTACGTTTTTCGTTACCAAGCTGACCGACCACTCCCATCGGCTGAATGCGTCACTCATGCACTGATGAATACCATAACATGCCGTACATACTCTATATGTCTACATGTTGATCGTTGACGGTACGGAGGTGACCGAAGAGACACGGATGTTACCGAAGATGTCACGGCTCGGCCCTCGACTTGGGGATAGTTGAACTGAGTGTGCTAAAATAGATCACCAGCTAGCGTGCTATAAAAGGGAAGCGGCCTGGACGTTTCATCAGACACTCTGTCAACCACCAAGATGTTCACTTGCACAACTTGCCAGAAGCTGTTTACTCGTCTAGATAATTTACGACGCCACGAGGCCTCCACCCACAACGATGCTCGGTATACTTGTACAACCTGCGCACGGTCATTCAATCGGGAGGATCATTTACTGTGCCACGAACGCTCATTCCACGAGGGCGCGACGGAACAATGTAACGGTTGTGGTCAACTCTTCAAACGACGCAGTCAGTTGCTGCGACACCAACGGTTGATTCATGCCCCGGTACCATGGCATGTGCGACAACTTCCTACTGAAGAGGAGCCGCGGAAGGTCAGACCTAGTGAAGATGAGCCCGGGGAGACGAATGCCACTGGTGATGCGATGAAGGAGAGCCCGTCTATACCCACAGTTCAGAGCCTGGATATCCAGCCGGACCCACCGTTACGGTTTCGAGTCATACGCTTGACAACATCGAACATTTTCTGGACGAGCCCATAAATGTTCCTAGCGATCTCTTACAGGGCGCCCATCCAGTGAGTGACATCTATCGGCGCCATTGGTCCATGATACGGCACTGTTTCCACCGTCATCGCCCTATTCAAGATATCTACAATTTCCGACTGACCGACCTCGCCCGTCTACGTAGCTACGTAGAAGCCATCTTCAAAGATCAAACTACGGCCTTCAAATTGAATCTGGCGTTTGGTTATGTGCTGCAGCATAAAGAGACAGTCCAAGTCCGATACTTTTACCCGAGCAGTAACATCCAGGTATTTGACCAACCGTTTACCATCATTAACCGAGTGTCGCTAGAGACGATGCTGGAGAAACTGAACACCGTGGATCCCTTGGAATGGGCCCGGTTGCAACGCCCCAACACCAAGTGGACAGTGGACAGTGTGACCAATGTTACGTTCTTCGTGACCAAGCTGACCGACCAACCCATCGGGTGAATGTATTCACCCAGGCACTGATAGATACTCAGAATGCACAAGCAACTATCTGAGGATATGTTGCCTCAACGGTATCCTGGGCTGCCCGATGATGATTAGAATAAACGGTTCAAAGCGAACATGGCCGAAGATGGAACTTTCTGAAATGAAGACTTCTGATTGGACAAGAATACATCTAACGGACAGGAACGAATATGACAGATGCAAATGGTGGCCTCTGATTGGACAAGAGTCTTCTTGAATTGTAACACCAAGTGGATAGTGGAGATAATGACCAATGTTGCGTTCTTCGTGGTTAAACTGACCACCACCTCCATCGGATGAAAGTATTCACCCACGCACTGATAGATACTCAGAATGCGCAAACAACTATCTGAGGATATGTTGCCTCAACGGTATCCTGGCCTGCCCGACGATGATTAGAATAAACGGTTCAGATGGCACTTTCTGAAATGGAGACTTCTGATTGGACAAGAATACATCTAACGGACAGGAACGAATATGAAACATGCAAATGGTGGCCTCTGATTGGATAAGAATCTTCTTGAATTGTAAATATACCCAACGCGGCTCCCCCAGCGTGGGTATGATGTAACATTGGGGAGAATAAACTATATGAAAAAAACTTCTTGTTGTTGTTGTTGTTCTCTCATGTGTCATCCTTGTTGTTGTTGCTGTTGTTGTTCTCTCTCCGGTCTATATCATGGCGTTATGTTAGAGTGTTAAGGTGTAACGACGGGCGTTGACGGGCATCACTGCATTTCGAAGAATTAGTGACAATTCCATGGAATATCAGAGCTTCTGAGCTATTTCACCAGGGCGTTGAAGCATTAAGAATGGTGTTGGTGGGCGTTGCTACAAGATGACACCTCACACGGTCCATTTGGACCGCGGATGGTCCATCTCTACACCAAATAACATCCTTCACTGCTAAAAAATGCCCACTTTCGCTACAACTTGTACTAATGACGTCACCAATGACGTCACAGATGCTATAAATATCCTTGAAATCAGGGTGTATACTCCGAGAGCTACAACATGACACCCCACACGACGCATTCGCAACGCGGATGGTCCATCTCTACACCAAATACCTTCCTGCACTGCCCCAAAAGGCTCACTTTCGCTAATACTTCTACTGATGACGTCATCGATGACGTCACAGATGCTTCGGACATGCCTCAATTCGGAATGTACACCCCGAGAGCTACAAAATGACACCTCACACGACGCATTCGGACTAAGGATGGTGCATCTCTACACCAAACTCACCCTCACGCACCCACAAAATGTCCACTTTCGCTACTACTCGTACCGATGACGTCATCAATGACGTCACAGATGACGCGGACACCCCTCAAATCGGAATGTACACCCCGAGAACTACAAGATGACACCTTCCAGGACGCATTCGAACCGTGAATAGCCCATCTCGACCCCAAATACCTTCATGTACTGCCCGAAAATGTCCACTTTCGCTACTACTCGTACCGATGACGTCACCGATGACGTCACAGATGACGCGAACATCCCTCAAATCGGAATGTACACCCCGAGAACTACAAGATGACACCTTCCAGGACGCATTCGAACCGTGAATAGCCCATCTCGATCCCAAATACCTTCATGTACTGCCCGAAAATGTCCACTTTCGCTACTACTCGTACCGATGACGTCACAGATGACGCGAACATCCCTCAAATCGGAATGTACACCCCGAGAACTACAAGATGACACCTTCCAGGACGCATTCGAACCGTGAATAGCCCATCTCGATCCCAAATACCTTCATGTACTGCCCGAAAATGGCCACTTTACTTACTACAACCAACTGCGCCTGCGCAGATTGACGCGACTTGCATTCAAAAACACGCCATTCTGACTCTACCCCACACAAGCTTCACTTTGACACCCTCCACGACCCATTCGGACCCATAGCGGTCCATCTCTACCCCAAACACCTTCATGTACTGCCCCAAAATGGCCACTTTACTTAATACAACCAACTGCGCATGCGCAGATTGACGCGACTTGCATTCAAAAACACACCATTCTGACTACCCCACACAGGCTTCACTTTGACACCTCACACGACCCATTCGAACCGTGATTAGCCCATCTCTAACCCAAACACACCCCTACATAGCAGCCAAAATGCCTGTTTTCTATACTACGGCCAGGCTGCGCATGCGCAGACTATTGAACACGGACGAACCATTAGCCCAGTCGGATGCTGCTGCACGAGAGCTTCAAAATAAGACCTCACTCGAGCCCATTGGACCACCAGGGACTCACCTAGACTCCAACATGTCCACCCCGTATGGCCCTATACACCCATAGCCATGCAGTATAGGCCTATGGGCCTACCCAGGCCTTGGTGACTTTTTTTCAATGAATACAAGGTTGTCTTGAGAAATATATCTCAAAATATGATTAATTAATGATTTTCCATCATGACAAACGAAAAACCGGCTTCCAACAAATATGGCGATGGGTATTCGAAGCTCGAAGTGAGAAAATTGCCAAACTTCAAAAATTCAGATCTCAGCAACCAGAACGTCTTATGTGCTCACAGTTATTCACAATATCGTAAAATATGTATACTTGCTAACCTTAGTTGGATTCGTCATGAAATCATTTAGGAATAAGTAATTCGGGCACTTTTTGTGACATAGCAAAACGAAGATGACAGCCGTTTCCCTTTTCGCTGCGATGGTTTACACGAAAAACCGGCTCAGTTATAAAAATCCATATCTCCGTAAATATGAAATGTCCAAACTTTTTACGTCAAGACAATATTCTCTTATATGTGTACTTCCTATTTCCCGCAGGAATTTATGCAATATAAATTCTTTCCGCAATAAACTTACAATTTACTGGTAATGGTAACGAAATTCTCCGTGTCAATTTGAGCTGGATATGAAAACGCACTGAGTCACACGTGCACTGGCAACAATTCGCAACAGTGTAATGAAATGTGTTCATTTTTTAGGCGCCCATTTTCTACGACCTATACAGCCAACGTGGTTTATTAATATGCACACACATATGTTTTTCTTATAGTTCATTGGCTGAACCGCGAGGCCGGGGGAAAAATATCAAACTTGTTTGATAATTTCGCCTCGCGAGGCCAAATCCTCAGCGTGTGCGGCGAACGCAAGCCAACAGCTCAGCAGTTTTACCGGACAGGCCAATGAATCGCATGTTATTTTCACTCGATTCATACGCTCGACTCTTCAAAATGGACTTGAAGAAGACGTTATGCGGGAACTGAAATCAATTTCTTGAAACTTTTGCTCACCGTGTGCGCTGAAACAACAAGAGAGCTGACAGGCAATTGAGGCCGTTAGCTCAGCTGATATCTCTCGTGTGCGCCGGGCTTAACACCAGGCAGAGCCAGGAAACATGTGTGTGTGTGCCGTTGGCCGAAATCATTAGCTTGATAGTTTAGTGCGTTCATTTTATACCGATGGAAATATCTGTGAATTTCGAAAAAAATGCGTGACAAGCCAAGAAACAGAAAACCGCTGGGATGTCGACACCAAACCAGGGAGCATGTATGTGCCGCTGACCAAAATCATTAGCTTCATAGTTTAGTGCGTTCATTTCATCCACGTGGTATACTGAACACCGGATTTACCGATGGAAATATCTGTGAATTTCGAAAAAATATATATGGAAATGAGATTCGTGGTGATACCCATATTTTTTTAGCATACGAATGCATCGTGATGAAGGCTTCATGGTGTGTTATACCCACCTAGGAAAAAAACAGCCCCCAGATATGCATCAAACGCCCGGGAGTATGGACTAAACTCTTTTATCAGGTAAGCTAGACTTTAGTACTATACTTGCGTTGAAACCCATGCAGACAACCTATTCAAATTTCAATGCATTGGCAACATAGCGTCGCACGAAATATACGCGCCCCTGTTGACCAGGATTTTTTTATACTCCCACAACAACAGACAATTTGAAGACAATTTTCTAGCGGGGTGTTTTCTTGAACATAATTGCTGTAATATACTCTTCTTTTTGTGGACGCTAAATATAGGGGAGAAAATGGCAACATTGTGACCAAACCATAACAGTTGACAGCTGTAAAAATAGATACCGTGGCATAAAATGAGAGAGAACATTTCAATCTGCCAATTTTCGAGATGAAAATTTTTTCTTGACGAAATAGAAATGAACGCGAATCTATATTCTACAAAACATTTTTCTTGACGAAATAGAAATGAACGCGAATCTATATTCTACAAAACACTAGAAAATATTAGCGTAGGTGAATTTTTTTAGACTCATTTTAGACTGTTTTGTGCTTTCATCGAAAGTGAAAACACATCTCGAAAAGTGTGTAGCAGTGTCGATATAAATCTTCAACCTAGATGTAAAAATAGATACCGTGGCATAAATTAGAGAGAGCATTTCAGTACACCTAAAAAAAAAATGAAACCTGGACGGGTATCCTTCATCTCGAGGGGTCGCAAGTTCGATTCTTGCTTTCATTATGTGAGTATGTGTTGGACATGTGATCTTTAAATTTTATTATCATCAATACACCTAAACGGTATAGTTCAACCCCACCCCCAGCCCAACCGATGCCCCTTCATGAATGCTTCACATTGATACCTCACTCGACCCCATCGGTCCACTAGGGGCTCCCCTAGCTCCAAAAAGGCTATTTTCATACCCTTCGGCCACCGCGCATGCGCAGAAGGCCGATATGTCAACCCCACACCCAGTCCATTAGATGCCCCTTCATGAATGCTTCACATTGATACCTCACTCGACCCCATCGGTCCACTAGGGGCTCCCCTAGCTCCAAAAAGGCTATTTTCATACCCTTCGGCCACCGCGCATGCAGAAGGCCGATATGTCAACCCCACACCCAGTCCATTAGATGCCCCTTCATGAATGCTTCACATTGATACCTCACTCGACCCCATCGGTCCACTAGGGGCTCCCCTAGCTCCAAAAGGCTATTTTCATACCCTTCGGCCACCGCGCATGCGCAGAAGGCCGATATGTCAACCCCACACCCAGTCCATCAGATGCCCCTTCATGAATGCTTCACTTTGATACCTCACTCGACCCCATCGGTCCACTAGGGGCTCCCCTAGCTCTAAAAAGGCTATTTTCATACCCTTCGGCCACCGCGCATGCGCAGAAGGCCGATATGTCAACCCCACACCCAGTCCATCAGATGCCCCTTCACATAAGCTTCACTTTGATACCTTACTCGACCCCATCGGTGCACTAGGGGCTCCCCTAGCTCCAAAAAGGCTATTTCCATACCCTTCGGCCACCGCGCATGCGCAGAATGACCCTAATTTAACCCCACACCCAGTCCATCAGATGCCCCTTCACCTAAGCTTCACATCGATACCTTACTCGACCCCATTGGTCCATTAGGGGCTCCCCTAGATGCCAAAAAGGCTATTTCCATACCCTTGGGCCACCGCGCATGCGCAGAATGACCCTAATTTAACCCCACACCCAGCCCATCAGATGCCCCTTCACGAATGCTTCACATCGATACCTTACTCGACCCCATTGGTCCATTAGGGGCTCCCCTAGATGCCAAAAAGGCTATTTTCATACCCTTGGGCCACCGCGCATGCGCAGAATGACCCTAATTTAACCCCACACCCAGCCCATCAGATGCCCCTTCACGAATGCTTCACATCGATGCCTCACTCGACCCCATTGGTCCATTAGGGGCTTCCCTAGATGCCAAAAAGGCTATTTTCATACCCTTGGGCCACCGCGCATGCGCAGAAGGCCGATATGTCAACCCCTCACCCAGCCCATTAGATGCCCCTTCACCTAAGCTTCACTTTGATACCTCACTCGACCCCATCGGACCATTTTATCTAGGGACTACTTTTTCTCCGCGGAAGCTTTTTCCCCGAGACCGAATCACCGCCAAAACCGCGACCAAACCGCATCACCGCGGATGAATACATTCTGAATACATCTCCTGCAGCAATTGGAACTCTCCTGGATTGGAGGTAGCTTTAGGTCATCCTGCCGGAACTATGTACTCATTGACCTTTTGTCACCCTCCCGGTTCCTCCCTAATATGCAAATTTCTGAGGTCAATAGGGTGTTAAAGACTCTTTGTATACTACTGTAGCGTCAGACTGGATGTGCGTGTCGTGGAGGTAAAGCTATGCTGTGCAGGTAGGTAAACTTTTCAGCGAGATCAACTCATGGCCTTGAGACTCATCCCATCGTGTTCTACAGCTCGAGACGGAGAAAACACCCCATACCGCAAATGCCCATGAGTGGGTTGCCCATTGGGGCTAATATTGGTTGGTTGGTTGAAGTTTAACGTCGCATCTAACCTTATTGGTCACACGGCGACGATGACCCAAACAAACATACCCTAACAAAACCCTAACCATAACAAAAACCTGACCAAAACTACAAAAAAAATTGAATTTCGAATTTTGAAAATTAGGCTCTACAGACACTGATCACAATGGATCCTCAGAGAGCCCAATCTGTTTGGTACTTCAATCTACCTCCTGTGCCAGGGCTAATATTGAAATAACTGAAGCGTAGTCTTATTTAGGGACAGGTAGTCACCTTTGACCCGGAAATGACCTTTGCCCCGGAAGTGATGTCCTCGTAAGTGAAGTAATCCTTGATGTCATCGCCACGTGACGTCATCAGCCTCAGCCTCAATTCGCGAGAATAAGGGGTTTTTATACTACTAACGAACAGTTACTGTTAATCCTATTAGCAATAAGCCACATCGAAATCACAGAAGTACCGCATGTTACCGCATATTTATACCAGGCGCGAGACTGAAGGGCAGGATCAAGCACACGCGTTTTTTTTCACGAGAGCCAGCAACGCCGCCATCTCGGGATGCTTATTTGTGCTAAAATTATTCTGAGAACATTTTTTGTGCGAATTTATGAACTGATGAACCGAAGCTCAAAGAAAAAAACCCTGGCATTGCTGGCTCTCTTGAAAATAATAATACTTCAACGTCAGAGCACGGCAACTTTGCCAACATTTTGTATGAATCCAAAAACAAGGAATAAGATAATTTACTTGAATATTCGCCTTCCAAATTCAATTCGAAAACGACCAATTTTTCTGTGTTAATTATTCGGCCCTAATAAAACGAAAACTCAGTATTTTCAAGACATTCCCGAAACCATAATTTCGAAAACTCCCGTTTTCATCGCGAAGTCTGTGCCGACAATAGCGCAGCGAATCCAATAATACTTTAGAATACGCTGGTATTATTTTTGGTAACTCTGAGAACTACCACTGCAAACAAGACAAGGAAATATAACCCAGACTGAATTGGTATTACTGGTATTCAGAGTCCGAGTGACGGTCTATATTGGTAGACAACTTCATTGAAAATAAATGTTGTGATTTTCTCCCGACGTAGGCCTAATCGCGAATCGATAAATTCCGGGGAATTATCAACAGTGCTCTATATGATTTGGCGGACTGGAATGAAAGGGAACAATAAAGCAAACCTACCTTGTAAATTTGAAATATATATATAGTATTCTTGTGCAGTCCACACGAATTTGTTATGGGACTGAATGGGCTAAATATTTCAATGTTATGATAAAAATGGAACCAATAGAGCATTCGTGTTTAGGGCTAAATTTTCATTTGTCATGTATGCATGTAGGAAGGCATGCTGTAGCTATAACACCCAAATGCTCTATTTACAGCACCAGAGCACGGCACTTTAAACAGTTTACAGAGAAAGTCTTTGAAAAGCTCACTTTCTTTCCCATCTAATGCCAATTTGATATAGATAGAAAATGACTTCCGTGCCAGTGGACATTATTTTCGTGGAATAAAGAGTAGGGCAAAAATGGGTTCTATCGACCAAGTTCACGTTGTAGAGTACGACGAGAGATGTGCCGGGGCCGTTTAGCCGCTTACGTCACAGGGGTCTTCAGGTATATGTGCGTCATAAAGAAGCTCTTGTTGTGTAGAGTAAGACTGGGTGGTGACGTTGACGTCATTCTGCACATGCACAGCTGGGTAATAGAGTAAAAGCAGTCAGTCTTACCGGTGTTTTTTAACGAGATGCGAGTCATACGCGCACCACATTAGTGTGTTTGGTGTTCAATTGAAGCTGTCATCAGGGACCGATGATACGCGATGGCAGGACCGGAGATATGCGCATGCGCACTCGGGATTAGTAGAGAAAGGGTATTATATATCGATGTGGGATGTGTGGGTGGCTGATCTGGTCGCAGTCGGGCTCTCGTATGTCAACTGTGCATTCGCAACCGGAAGTGGAATACTTTACCGAGAAAGAGAGGGATGAGAGACTTCGGGATTTCACCAAACGACATTCATGGACCCCAGGCACGCGCTAATGATGCGAGAGTAAGTTAGTGAATGCGAGAGAGAGGAGGAGTGGGGAGGAGAAGTGAAGAGGGAAGGGGAGGAGAAGTGGGGAGGATGTGGACGAGGAGTGATCATATAACATAGTATGTGATACATTAGAGTCAGTCTATATCCACTATCTGAGCGGGCGCCATGTCGAGTACCGGTACGTGTACATTATGTTAGAAAATATTATCTCATCGCGATAATCTGCTCAGGCACCTTCATTGTCAACACAATCAGTGGCCTGACAGGGTGTGGAGAGACATCCTGGGTGACGAAATTCTTAGAGGAAGGGCCCATTAGCTGTATACCCGTATTGTTTGAAGCTACAGCCAGTGGCAGCCAGCCCATGCATGCGACTACGGTTAAAGAGGATGAGCTTCCTTCCAGGTCCTCATGATGAAACGCATTACTTTCGACCCCACGCAGATCAACTTTGTAGTTGTAGGCGATCTGATGGGTACAGCCAAGGACAATTCAACCATCGCCGACCTGTTTACCAAAGAGTCGCATCACCCGAATCTATCTGTGATTTATTTGACACAGGATCACACAGCTCTAATCGACAGAGCGTAAATCTGCGTTTTTCGGAGTCAAATTTTAAAGCCGTGATGAGTCATCATGTCCAGAATCTCTTGACATGCATCATGCACTTTAGATCTTTATGAAGATGCTGATGAAGAAGGGAAGTTAAACCTTAGCCTCTCTCATCAACCATGACCCAACTGTTTACGAAGTGGACTCCATAGCCCAGGGTATATGACTGGCTACATGGCATTAACACCCGGTAATCCATGCACTCAATAAAAGCAGCCCTAACCAAAAGCCATGCGCAGTTGACATTAGACTCGTCAACATGGATTAACATTGCTGTAGGTGCGGACGCACGTTAGTAGTATGTAAACGGCAAATTCAATACCATTTTTGGAGCTGAAAGTGACGCTGATGACGTCTCGGATGACATCAGCCACATCATGCCACCAAATCAGGGGCAGATAACTCTGGGCGCACGAAGATTCCCGGAGATGACCGGACACTGCCGAAGATTGCCGGGTTACGTGACCGGTCATCTCTGGGAATCTTCGTGCGCCCAGAGTTATCTGCCCCTGATTTGGTGACATGACGTGGCTGATGGCGTCACTATGACGTCACATCCGATGACGTCACATCTGGGTCAAAGGTCACTTCCGGTCAGGTGACGGCTCAGCAAGAGGTATCTGCCCCTACATAAGACACCAGTGACTTCCAATGTTAATCTCCGGGGAATGCATGTTTGAAGTGGGACTATTGGGGTGGTCATTTTTATTTTTTTTTTCTTGTGGATTTTACTATGGGGTGTGGCACCTTGTTTTTCTGCCTTGAGCTGCAGAACACAATGGGAGGGGTCTCGTGGCCATGGGTTGAATTTAGCTGAAAAGTTCAGGCAGGTCTGGGTGGAGTGGAAGTAAGGCTATAGCGCGGATGCCCAGGCAGGGAATTGTGGGAAAAGGGCACTGGAATCGACGTTTTGGGGTCGAGGTGGGTCAATAGTGGTCCGAATGGGTTGTGTGGGGTATCAGTTTGAAGCTCTTGTGGGCTAGCGGTGTGGAGTAAAAGTAACGCAGTGGTGCGGATGCGCAGGCAGGGAATTGTGGGAAAATGGCAATGGAATATACGTTGTGGGGTCGAGGTGGGCCCATTGTGGGTGTACTCGGTCACGGAGGGTTTTCATGTGAAGAGCTTCTCCAGGCCGATGAAGTCATGGGTGGGTGCATGTAATACTTTCCCCGGAAATGATCCGGAATACGAACTTGGAATACACCTGGTGAGCCATAGAAATGCGAATGTTGTTGTTGTTGAGATAGTGTAGTCTCTCAATTTCAGGGAAGTAAAACTCAAGGAAAGTAATCCAGTTGCCCCTTAGTAGAGAAAACAGAAACCCAGTATATTTGCCCCGTGACCTTTGTGGAGAGTTTTACCTTAACGCATTAACGCCCTATCTGAATACCGTAACGGCGGTCCTATCTTAACGCCTCAATGTAATCCCTAAACACCTTATCCTAACGTCTTAATGCCCTAGCATACCAGTGTTTCATCTTTTGCGCGAGATTGTACCATGCT
>JAVTVY010030358.1:0-12101 GCA_036873755.1 Hanleya hanleyi | reverse complement strand
ACATACCAGCGGAATTATCAACTGGACAAGATTGAATGACCCAACTATAATTTTGTCTTGATTATAAGTTTTCAGCTTCTGCTCATTTGCCAAGCTCAGGGGCAAAAGATTGCACAGTACTTCAACCGGTACCGCCTCCAGCAGTTTTCTCTCCACAACAACGAGCTCTTGATGACGTTCTATATCAGTTGTGAGATTTCCATATTCACCCAGTCCTCCAGTCTGAAGGTCCAGGCCGACGAATCTCAAATTATGGCTTCCATCCATTATATCCTGGAGCTGTTCTTGAACGGTATTGCACAATACAGGGATTTATCAGCTCTCTGTAACTGTGTGATTTATAACAACTAATGAGTCCAATCTCCTCCAGTGTTGGACAAAAACTACT
This sequence comes from Hanleya hanleyi, assembly GCA_036873755.1. Lineage (NCBI taxonomy): Eukaryota > Metazoa > Mollusca > Polyplacophora > Lepidopleurida > Hanleyidae > Hanleya > Hanleya hanleyi. The sequence goes on along the minus strand of JAVTVY010030358.1, from coordinate 11,713 downwards.
GCTCGACACTACGCGGCCAGCCCACCCATACCACAAGAAAGGAACCTTCATAATCCTCTCATGCTAAACCATGGTCTCCAAGCAATGAAATTTTATAAATATTCTATGGTTGCAAATGTGAAACTAACCTATTTCGGTTCTTATTCGCTCAATTCAGCCAGGTCTTTCACCAATCCGTGAACTTTATCTACATGTACATGTACCTAGATCATGTTGTAGGGCAATGTTTTCATGTGGAGGAATGTTTCTCAGAACGTAAGATCCAGTGAGAGGCTATTAGACAGAAAGAGGATTCCATCCTGATCTCTTAGGCTGTCTTCACAGGCTCTGTCTCTCTTCAGATGGGACAACAAAAGGACGGAGATATTTCTCCATAGCAGTCTCTGCGAGGAAGGGCGAGCGATCGCTCGCGCTCGCGCCCACACACGCCCAAAGACCTCCAGGCGACCGATTTATCACTCGCCCATAATTGTAACGAAATCCAGCTAAATGGTATCATAAAACAATAGAATCGCCTCCCGTAAAACTTTAATTTTGAACGAGTACCTCCGAAGAAAACTCAAACAGAAAGCGGAAATAAACTTGACTAACTTTTGACATGCGCATAACGCGAACGTCCTGACCAAACACCTTTTGCAAAGTGATGCGTGATTGGCTTATTAAGACACAACGAGCACGATCATTGGTTCATCATCTGTTACAGGGAAATCAGCGAGCACGTGTTTCTCTGGGCGGGCAATTTGTACCGACGAGAGCTGCTGGAGATCGGCGTACGTGACATGCAGCTTCCATCTTTTGCTCGAGCGATAATCCTGTTGAACATTTCTTGTATCGTCTCTTTAGCGATGGCAGGCATTCCGAAAGGAAATAAAGTGGAGTTGAAAACTTTCAACAACTGGGGAACAGCCGTTCAACAACACATCGGTTTTACAACCGAGGAGAGGGATGGTCGGCAGTACGTCACATTCGTCTGGTGCAAGCTGTGTGCACGGTATAAAGACAAGATCTCCGGACATCCTAATCTCCGCGGGGCGGCCAAAAAAGCATTTGACAGCTATGTAGAGGGTAGTACCAATTCCGTAACGAAGAGTAATATCTTGAGGCACCTTGAAGGGAAGGTCCATGGAATATCCATTCTTGTTCATTCTGGGTCCGAGAAAGATGAACCCGGTAAATAGATTTGAATTGAATTGTATATTCTAAAATAAACAATGCCATCATTGCGAAGCACACGAAAAATAGTATATACCAAGTTGAAAATATTTAGAATAATTTACATACATGTACATTAGAAATTAATTAAAAAACTGAAAATTACATAAAACTGATAAATATATTCCATTTAAATTATACTAGTAATAGTTGAACAGAAAATTTGAAAAAAAAAGTTCGTCCCAGCAGAGCGATAGCTCTCCCAGTAGTGTTTTGGGCAAGCAATTGACAAGGAGAGCGACAGCTCCCCCAAAGCATTTCAGGAGAGTGATTTACAACTCGCCCTTAATCTGCTCATCGAAGAGACTGCATAGAATTCAGCTAGCCCTTCAGCATAAACCATATGCATTGATAGATTCTCCATTCAGCACAATTCTCAGAATTTGTCAATAGTTCTGAAACCTGGCAAGATACATGTCTGGCCATGGTCCCCAAAATGCTCGCATAATGAGAACAAATTACACATATAATCACCAAGTTTCTTTCTTAGGTAGCCAGTAGTTACCAGCGATAAACTGGTAATCGTACAAGTATTCATCCTTCCCATCTTCTCGCCCGGGATACAAGACAGACTAAATGTGTGTTGACACTTTTTCCTATTTGAACAAAAAGTTACTTTTAACAACTTTCACAGCAAGCATGTTCTACAATCTCCCTCCTAAGCTTGTTTACGCCCTGGGCAGTGGGAGGAACGAAGCAGGCTGTGATCAATTCCTTAGAAATAATACTACACTTTTCACAGTCCGATCAGACAGTTCAGCAGTAATTTTTGGGTTCATTCCAAAGCACTTGAATGTATTATTGCCAATTATATGGTTAATAGAACAAGCAGCTCTGCTTTCACCAGACCTGGCAATGCCACAGAAGCGGGATGCTGGAAACCCTTGTTTCGGTCATGCAATATTACCCACAATCCTTGGCAATATGGATCCAGAATTAGTTGCGGTATTGACATCTAAAGACGAAGGGGTCTGCGAGAGTTACAGGAGTTGAATCTCTGCACGATTTGGCAGACGGTCATAAATGACATATAATTGCTACCGCTTACTGAGAATCTGATCACAAAAGATTCATACAAGTTAAATTTATTACATTTTCAAACATGTTTTAATTAAAAGTGGAGAGCGCATTAGATCAATAACAAGGGACTGAAGGGAAGTTCCTGCCCTTACAGACTTGAGGTGTACACCTCAAGTTGAGGTGTAGTCAAGGTGTACCTGAGGTGTACACCTTAACTTGAGGTGTAGTTGAGGTGTACCTGAGGTGTACACCTCATTTTCTTTTTCAAGGTGTATACACCTCAAGTACACCTCATGGACTTTGAAAAAATATTTTTGTAATTTACCTACACCTCAAGTACACCTTATGAACTTTGCCAAAATATGCATGTACCTCAAGTACACCTCTGGAACTTTGTCAAAATATACGTGTAATCTACCTACACCTCAAGTACACCTCATGGACTTTGTCAAAAATAGATATGTTATATACTACACCTCAAGTACACCTTATGGACTTTGCCAAACTATACATGTACCTCAAGTACACCTCTGGGACTGTCAAAATATACTTGTAATTTTTGTACACCTCAAGTTTACCTTGGCTTCCCATACAGATTTCACTGCCCATCAACATGATCAACTAAATGTTTTATTTATATTTTAAAGTACATTTCTTAGTTCATTTAAGCGCTATATTTTAAAACATGGCAGTGTGACTAACGTCACAGGACCTACGAAGTACAGTAGGCATTAGGACTCGAACGCGAACTGAACTCTTGGAAATCCCCACCCCCAGTTGAAATCCTGCCTATATTAAGATGGGCACCGTCCAAGTCAGAATCGCCAGTGATTTTCATCAAAAATCGCCAGAAATTTTCATCAAAAGTTGGTCAGCTCAGAACTTGTTGGTAACAGTCTCCTAATGCGCCTTTATTCCAAAATAAATAACACTCGCCGATTTAATTTTACAAATTTTTAATTAAAGGAAACAGATTGAATAATATAGGTTCAGTAGATTTCAAGCTTTACGTGTGAAAATACATTTACATCTCTTTAATGGTTTTCAGTGCCCTTGTACAGGATCAAAGCAACTTTTTGAATCACATTATTTTCCCAACAATACAACAAATTTTTATATATAGTACTATAGTAGAAAGGTAGCATTTATGTAGTTTACGGTAGTTCAACTCAAGACCAACACCTTCTATGCACAAGATAATAATGATTCTATGTCATTCTCCTGAGCATAACCGGTACAAAGACGAATAAATAGCGTCTCTACATCACGTTGTTATCTAGATATATGAGACAACACATTTTGGGCATTAGCAATCTGATGAATGTACTATTCCGGTTTTCTTGTTTCACATTATATTCTATGGCGGTTGATCGATGATTTTCTTCATTGATAAACGTTAAACCCCCTAGCTTTAACTAATTCTGCTAGGCTGTCTTCATTCAGACTGTACAGCCTACACAGTCCACAGAAAATACACCGCACATTCTTGTACTCCCAGCCTTATCCATTTGATGGCAAGTTTATGGGGCTGTTTAATGTCTAAGCTAGGAAATGTTCCAGGGTAGTGGACAGGCATGCAATAATATACTATATCTGCTATACAGGACACCGACCACTGTAACTTGATGTGACAAGCAGCAGAGTAGAAACCGGCCTTATCTCAGTGGGCTTGGATATAAATCACTGTTAAAAACCACAAGGCTGGGATGGAGCCTCTCTCTGTGTTTGTTCCAAGGACAAGCCTTAATGACTTTTAAATCCACTGATAAGGAGGTCCCATGGCTTCATGGTCATAAAAGGAACATGATACTGTTAAAGGCCACATGGATGGTATGCATTTATAACAATATACTGAAGTGTTAATTATAAATCTAATTTTAATCAGAATTATTTCAGATCAGAACTTGCTGGTAACAATGCCCTAATGCACGTTCATGCCAAAAATCAAGGTTCTAATGTCAACGGTTCTCCTTATTTTGCCGACGAAAGGATTCGGATGGACTGACTCACTCACTCATTACCGGACAATTTGCGATCTGTAGCCTACTTCGTAGGAATAAATCAATAAATGGGTTGGCTAACTGTAAATCTCATACACCCTCTATGAATAAAAGAACCACTTGACAGGTCATACCTTGTTTTCCAGTTTACAATACATAAAATCTACTTCTGCTATTTCTTGTGTCACCTGCATATACATTCTCAGCTGGAGCTCTTCTTTAATTATTTTCTTAATACTTTTTAACTCTATGTCTCAGTTGGATGTTCCTGCCTCTAATATTCTATTGTAACATACACCAATTCAGTCTGACAGTTTGAAATAAGTATACAGCCCTTGTTTAATTAACAAATAATAATTAACAGTGAGTGATACCTCACATGGCAGTGTGACTAACGTCACAGGACCTACGAAATAGGGTTTGATATAATTTAAGTGTGTACTCGAGAGATGACTTGGGGGCCCTGTGTGCTACCATGAGAGAATTTATATAGCATCTCTAAATTGACAGTGGGAACTATTAACTTTTCCAGATGTCATCGCTGGTGAGTCGTTAGCATAGCAACTATTATCGCCCTCAGTTTCTATTACCATGGGCACTGATCAGCCCAGCAGTACAGCACGAGGTGTTGGGAGGAGAGTCCGAGAGAGCGGGGCACACCCCCCACCCCTCTTCTCGGCATTAGGAGATTTTTTTCAAATTAGCGTAGGGAATGGTGCTCTGTCAGAGCAGTTGAGAAGTAAATGTTTCAAGTCCCAAAATAAGACCGGAAACTGGAAAAGAAACACAAATGTGAAGTGAGAACGGTCAAGATCAGAGATTTGTTAGAATGCAAGAATCAAAAGAGAGCCATTCTCCATGGATATATTTATTTGGCATTCAACTTCAAGGTACCTCATCTGAAGAGAGTACATAATAATAATCAATGAACAATAAAGCACACACGAAAAAATAAACAACTGGTTATAGGTTACTGAATTTAAAACACAACGATGATTTTATTATTGATCTCTTCAGTAATAACAGATAATAGGGTCATTGTTGTGTTTAAATTTAGTAATTTCTCTCATAAAATCCAGTAATTTTTTATTTCTTTTTGAGGTAGAACATTTTTTAACTAATGACTGAACTGAAGAAATTATGCAAGGTTGTATAGGCTGGATATATAAAACGTGCAGTATAATATGCCTTCAACGGAATTCCAAGACCAGCAAATGAGTGAAAACGGATACCATCGGAATGTGTGTCAACATTACAGTGAGGCTAAAAATAGATTACTCCAGAATCTCCAGTTTAATACTAGATTCAAGTGTACTGTTCAACTAGCCATATTATAGATATGTCATAGTACATGTAGATCTAATAGACTGATTACGACGTACGAGCGAGCGCACACATGCATGTGTGCTTTTAATATAGATATAATTAAAATATATTTTGGAAGCTGACGTCTTAGAACAACAACAACGACCACCGAAAGCCAACAAATACCCTGACGCTTCTGTGAGAAGAAGTTTTTCAAAGTTGCTTGGCGCTTCTGACAATGATTTATAAAATACATGTACATGTAAAGTGATACTCGTGGCTGGGTAAAACTTCGCAGCAGACGAAATAACAACCTCCATTCTCCGATAAAATGATTTGCTTCCTTCATGCATCGTGGCATATACAGCTCGGGAAGCGTGGCGTGGACTATTAGGGAAAACATGGCGGAGCTACCTGGAAACGTATAATGCCGACATATTTTGGCAAGTACCATTAAAGTTACTGATATTTTCGAGTGCTGGGCGCATAATTTTTTTTTTTTGCTTTAGTGCTGGGCGGCCGAAGTTAGTCCCAGGCGCTTAAAAGTCACAGTGAAGCGTACAGCCAAGGGTTCCCGATGGGCATGACAGTGCACTCGAGTCATCAATAAATAATAAAAAATTAATTATAAATTAAATTTTCATCAGAATTCGATCAGCTCAGAACTTGCTGGTAACAATGCCCTAATGCACGGTCATGCCAAAAATCAAGGTTCTAATGTTAACGGTTCTCCTTATTTTGCCGACGAAAGGATTCGGATGGACTGACTCACTCACTCATTACCGGACAATTTGCGATCTGTAGCCTACTTCGTAGGAACATCTGGTAACTTGTGTTTTCCAGTTTCCGTAGCTGGGTTTAAAGATTGAACTGATTAAACATGTGGGCTTGACCTGTACTAGTATCTTTCATTTCTGAATAATCTGTAATTTTGTGTGAACGAGTATCTGATACATACTAAACACCTTTGACAGTTAATAAGTAGATTATCGAGTATTTATTTCCATGTCATTTCAAGAGTTCTGTTTGTTGCATGCTATATATAAGCTCAACCCGACCAGACCAATATGATTGGGGAAACCTAGCAAACTTTCTAACCTATCTCCGGAAGGACAAAAAATTGAGAGCTGACGCTCCGTGGCTGTGTTACATTGGGGGTCATTTTGAGCCTCTTTACATAACCCCCGAGCAGAGGATCATGGGTAAATTCAAAATGGCGGCCATGTGGGGGTACCAAGAAGTGATACTTTCGTCATTTTACTTCGAATTTCCTAATTTTCTGGTAGGAAAAGTGTGCATAAACTATTTTATTTCACATCAGATTATTGGAACACACGAATGAAAAATTTTGAATGTCTTTTTAAAAATTACGCCACTGTAACGTGATCAAAGTCGTCAGCTTGGAGTTTGTATACATATTCTGGTAGAGCTTGACACAATGATATAGTGTGGTTGAACAGGTCCCAGATAGGTTGAAGTAAAGTCATTGTAACCATTCCTTTACCATCTTGTCTCAGTATTGCCAAATTGCTCTATATAATTCCTGCTAGAGAAACTAACGTGTAACCAACTCTGTACATTCAACTATGGTTTTTAGTCTTCTATTTAGTAAGCCCAAAGAACACTGGGTCGAACTGATTTAACCGTCTCAACTGGGTAATGCGACCATCACTCTCGGGAAATTGAGCCCAAACCCATATACCATCAGCCCGTAAACTTTCTGCATTATGTTTATTGTTGCCCAATGTATGTTGTTCCATTGTTAATTTGCAAAGGTGCGAGTTGTTATACATGAGCAGTGTGACTAACGTCACAGGACCTACGAAGTAGGGTTTGATATGATTGAACTATTCTACCCAAAGAAAATAAATTAAGACCCTTTAAACATACCGTCAATACCAGATGTTGAGTTTTATACAGCTGTAGATCAGGGCTCTGGGTGCATATATCACGTTTCCATACACTTGATGCACGCAACAGCAAAAACAAAGCCTCCTTGAACAACCTATCTTTGTACAGGTACATGTAACTCAGAAAATACCATTCTTTCTCAAAAGAAAACAATTCGCGCCAGGAAGGCCTTTATTTATTAAGCTAATTTTGTTATGTAGGGGCCTACTCAGATTCAATAATTTTCATGAAATTTCTTTGATTGTATCTTAATTGCAACCATGCTTGTTCCTCAAACCTGACATGCTTGAGCTATGTACATGTATAACACACTTTCATTTGAGAGTCCAGACATTCCACCATTCATGTGAACAAATTCTCAACATCGAATAATTAAATTCACACTACCAAATAATTCACCAGCTGTTAGGTTTGAGACCCATTTCTAGTACAGTATCAGTATTGTGTTACTATCTGTAGCAGTTGAAACCCAGTAAAACTTAAACAATTAAAACCAGTAAACAAATTTGTCTGTTGAATAACAGAAAATATGGTATGGAGATTTGAATGAGTAAACTACTAAACAGCTTAAATGATACCAACAAAATGTCCCAACACAAGCTGATAAATTCCTTGGGGGGCTTTTAGGATGGCTTTGTTTCACCCTCAGTAAACTTTTATCATTGTTGCTCACACAGACTAATCTAAAGGATGATACCACATCTGTCTTTGTTCTGCTGGGTTATTGCGCCAGGCTGACTTAATTGGTTGATATAGGATATTTCACAACCAGTGGGCAATTTGACCTGAACTTGAAGCCTGATGTGGTCTGTGATGAAATGTTTGGATGTGAAATAGGATACACGTTAAAGGCCACAGTTTACATATATCTAGAACAATATACTGAATTGTGTGTATTGAGGATGGCAAGTTGGTAATAGCAGTGTAGATAAATGCACTAACAAATGATGGAAAATTAGCATTTCCTATTTCATACAGGCTTGCCTGCTATAGATGATGGCTAAATCATGTGATAAGCTGGGGAAACCCCAAAATCCAGTAATATAAAAACTATAGAGATTATAGATGCTGTCCAAAATAGGTCGATGACAATTTCCGGAAGACAAATAACACTTTGTTATGGTGGTTGTGCAATAGTGATAGTGCTATAGCCCGGACGTCTTTAATGCGCGGATGTCGGATAGCACAGTGGTAAATTTAACAGACCTATGACAAAAGGTAAATGAACGTTTTCATTACTATGCTTATTGCATCAGCTTGCGCTTTCAGCTTGGGACCTTTGTCTATTAGACTAAATTCACTCATTTATCTATTGGTTAAATGGGCCCCGTTTACACAAAGTCTTGACCGGGCTCAAAGTCGCTTAACTTCGCTGATTTTACCAGAACCGGTGTGTCGTGATATGCCGTATCAGGGAACATTTAAAAGCCACAGTGAAACATACAGCCAAGGGTTCCCGATGGGCATGACAGTGCACCCGCTGAGCCATAAATAAATAAAAAAAAAAAAATTATAAATCAATTATTTTCATCAGAATTCGGTCAGCTCAGAACTTGCTGGTAACAATGCCCTAATGCACGTTCATGCCAAATATCAAGGTTCTAATGTCAACGGTTCTCCTTATTTTGCCGACGAAAGGATTCGGATGGACTGACTGACTGACTGACTCACTCACTCACTCATTACCGGACAATTTGCGATCTGTAGCCTACTTCGTAGGAAAATGGCAACAGTGAGGAACAGGCGAATTACGTATTAGACTCGGTATAGAAAAGTGTTACAAATGAACGAAAAGAATCAAATGATTAGGAGTGAAGGTCAAATCATATTTTCAACAAAAATAACTTTATTGAACAGTAACTATTTTAAAAGTCTGTTGCGAGCAATTACAGGAATTTCGGCAGGATCCATTCGAGTTTGAGACGCCATCTGTTTGTAAACAATGTAATTAATTTGTATAATAATGTAGTTTGTTTTTGTCGTTTAAAAGCGTAAAAGCGCCGTTTGTTTTACATTATAAAACTTGCATAATAGCATGACGTGAAATATCCGTTACATGATTACGTGTGTAATTTAATGGCTAACAAATAGTGCCGAAAGCGATGTTATATCATATGCACTCACTGACTTATTGGGTACCAGGTATACATTGTATAATTTGGAGTGTGATCTATTTAAGTGTACATGACGTTCCGTGTTTCCTTATAGTGGAATCGTTCCAGGGCCCGGTAACCATGGTGATACGAGCTTGAAGGCTCTCTCAGCAACGCATGCCGTAATTCTGTAATCCAAGCAAAAAATATTTTAAAATTCATATCATTTTCAGTTCATCCTCAATTTATTAACACCGGCTTTGGACATTGATACAACGCGGATTTCCCATTGTCACATTAAAATGCAGGTACACCAGGTAATGATTTGCTATACCGTACATATACATGTGTCACTCGAGAAGAGCTGAATGGTCAACAATTCAAAGATAAGATATTTTAGGGCTACAAATAGTTATGTACATGTAGTTATGGGGATAAATAACACCTCAAAAAGAACGCAGACGCGATCACATTTAGTTGCAAAGCCACAAACAAAATAACGATCAAGTTTGGCCGGCAGCTATTGGATACATGTATATCATACTTTAGATCACACAATGGGATGTGGACATAAAAAAAACACACGAGGACATGCGACAAAGTAGCACATGTTGGATACGCCTCCATTTTCAAACATGATGACCATTTCAGAATTTCCGTGATTTGTGATATTTCGTAAAAGACTACCCGGATATATATATATGAAAGACCACAAGGACCAGAACGGTTTTTTTATTGAGGACGTATATAGTATAATAAGCTTTCTGTCATTTCAAAAGTATTGAGATTCTTGAAATCCTCCATATGAGATTGCGAAGGAGTTTGGCCAAATTTATATGAGCTACAGGTGGCTATTCAATACTTATTAAAATTGGTGTTTTACATAGTCATGAAGGCGACCCGATATCGTTGGTATGAATCAGCGTGAATTTGGTGCCCGGGAATGGACACAGAATCCAAACACTCCATCTTATCAAAGGTATTTACAAACCGTGGTTAACTTTTGTTGCTCGGAACCGACAATAACACACAGTTTATCAGTGAACAGTTTACAGATATCATGGAGAAGGATAACATCTTCCTTTAGTCAACTACCCCAGTATGGCCCCAGGCTAATGAGGAGGTAGAATGATTCTACAGAATCATTCTCTTCTGGTGCGTGTTCGGATCACACAGGCTCAGAGAATCCGACCTGGAAAACTCCCTACTCATGTATAGGAGTACCCCTCTCTCCGTTCTACCTCCTCATTCGACTACTGGAGTTTCTGTATGAATATCCGTACAAAACTACCAGAACTACAAGACTTTTGTTTGGACGATTTGAAAGTTCGCCACTCAGAGGCGGAGAAATAGGAGAAGAGAAAGCTGTACTCCGACCAAAGGAGAAAAGAACGTGCGACGAACAAGGAAAGGGTGACTGTGTGTTGTTGAAACAACATCGCGACAACACGTTATCAACGCCCCTTTTACTGTTGCTGAAAGGAATGGGAGTAGTGCTGTGCAACGAGATGGTATTCAATATCGACGGAATGTCACTTTAGTCTCATCTGAATATCGTCACTCTTATAGAGTCGCACACTCCAATCTGTGAACATACCGAAGTTCGCGAATCCCCGTCATGACTGAGCAGGTTTGTGGCATATTTATTTTTCTCTAAGACAACTATTTTTTCTAAGATTTATAGCAGGAATTAATTAAGATTTTGAAGGATTTCTGAATTTTGTTGGAAATTCGGAGATGGGTTGCCACTGTGAAAACAAGCATCGGAGATACACCATCCGAGTCCCAAGGACTGTAGCTCAAAATATCAGTACATATGCTGTGCTGATTTTTAACGCTTTTTATTGAACAGAAATACACGCCTTTGAGGTGAGATATTTCAATTTCATTGGTAGGTTTGAAAATTAGGGAGTACAGCTTGTTTTTTTTAAGAGGAACCACCCTTAGTTACTACATTATAAGTCAGGAATGTTATTAACATTTTCTGACGGTTAATGCATGGAAATATAATATGGCATTATTTACAGTTAAAGATAAAAGTTAATGTTTACTGTTGCTATGCATGGACAGCTCGAAACTTTACAGACAAAAAGAGATGTAGTGTCTGTACACTAAATAAAAGTAAGTACTCTCTAATGAAATATGTACATATTCTGACTTCTCGTAGACACT
>JAVTVY010030357.1:0-13205 GCA_036873755.1 Hanleya hanleyi | reverse complement strand
TAATGCAGGGCAGATATGGTATAATACAGCACATATATATGGTATAATGCATGACAGATATGATATAATAGAGGACAAACATTGTATATTACAAGACAGATATGGTATAATACAGGACATATATGGTACAATACAGGACAGATACTGTATAATACAGTACAGACACGGGATAATACAGCACATATATGGTATATTGAATGACGGATATGGCATAATACAGGACAGATACTGTACAATACAGCACAGATATGGTACAACACAGGACATATATGATACAATACAGCACAGATATGGCATAATACATCACAGATATGGTATAATACAGCACAGATATGGTATAATACCGCACATATTTGGTATAATGCAGGACAGATATGGTAGAATACAGCACAGATATTAGGTATAATGCATCTCAGATATGGTATATTAGAGGACAAACATTGTATAATACAGGACAGATATGGTATAATACAGGTCATATATGGTACAATACAGGACAGATACTGTAAAATACAGCACAGATATGGTATAACACAGGACACATATGATACAATACAGCACAGATATGGTATAATACAGGACAGATATTGTATAATACATCACATATGGTATAATACAGCACAGATATGGTATAATAGAGGGCAAATATTGTATAATACTGCATAGATTTTATATAATACAGGACATATACTGTATAATACAGCACAGATTTTGTATAATACAGAACGTATATTGTAAAATAGATGACAAACATGGTACCATACAGGATAGATTTGGTAAAATACAGAACGGATATTGTATAACACAGAACAGATATGGTATAATACAGCACAGATATGATATAATTCAAGACAGATATGGTATAATACAGCACAGATTTGGTATAGTGCACGACAGATATTGTATAATAAAGCACATATGTTATAATTCAGGACAGATATGGTATAGTACAGCACAGATTTGGTATAATGCAGGACAGATATGGTATAATACAGCACATATATATGGTGTAATGCATGCCAGATATGATACAATAGAGGACAAACATTGTATAATACAAGACAGATATGGTATAGTACAGGACATATATAGTACAATACAGGACAGATACTGTATAATACAGTACAGACACGGGATAATACAGCACAGATATGGTATAAAACCGCACATATGTGGTATAATGCAGGACAGATATGGTATAATACAGCACAGATATATGGTATAATGCATCTCAGAGGACAAACATTGTATAATACAGGACAGATATGGTATAATACAGGTCATATATGGTACAATACAGCCCAGATACTGTAAAATACAGCACAGATATGGTATAACACAGGACATATATGATACAATACAGCACAGATATGGTATAATACAGAACAGATATTGTATAATACATCACATATGGTATAATACAGCACAGATATGGTATAATAGAGGGCAAATATTGTATAATACTGCACAGATTTTATATAATACAGGACATATACTGTATAATACGGCACAGATTTTGTATAATACAGAACTTATATTGTATAATAGAGGACAAACATGGTACCATACAGGATAGATTTGGTAAAATACAGAACGGATATTGTATAACACAGAATAGATATGGTATAATACAGCACAGATATGGTATAATACAGCACAGATATGGTATAATTCAAGACAGGGTATAATACAGCACAGATTTGGTATAATGCAGGACAGATATTGTATCATAAAGTACAGATATGTTATAATTCAGGATAGTTATGGCATAGTACAGCACAGATTTGGTATAATGCAGGACAGATATGGTATAATACAGCACATATATATGGTATAATGCATGACAGATATGATACAATAGAGGACAAACATTGTATAATATAAGACAGATATGGTATAATACAGGACATATATGGTACAATACAGGACAGATACTGTATAATACAGTACAGACACGGGATAATACAGCACAGATATGGTATAATACCACACATATTTGGTATAATGCAGGACAGATATGATATAATACAGCACAGATATATGGTATAATGCATCTCAGATATGGTATATTAGAGGACAAACATTGTATAATACAGGACAGATATGGTATAATACAGGTCATATATGGTACAATATAGGCCAGATACTGTAAAATACAGCACAGATATGGTATAACACAGGACATATATGATACAATACAGCACAGATATGGTATAATACAGGACAGATATTGTATAATACATCACATATGGTATAATACAGCAGAGATATGGTATAATAGAGGGCAAATATTGTATAATACAGAACATATATTGTACAGGACATATGGTACAATACAGTATAGATATGCTATAATACAGCACAGATTTGGTATAATAAAGGACAGATACTGTATAATACGGGACAGATTTGGTATAATACAGGACATATATGGTATAATAGAGGACAAATATTGTACACTACAGGACAGACTTGGTATAATACAGACAGATATTGTATAACATAGGACAGATATGGTATAATACAGCACATATATGGTATAATTCAGGACAGATATGGTATAATACAGCACAGATTTGGTATAATGCATGACAGATATGGATGGTCTATCTCTACACCAAATACCTTCCTTTACTGCCCCAAAATGCTAACTTTCTCTACTACTTGTACTGATTTCGTCACCAATGACGTCACAGATGCTGTGGGCTTTCCCCAAATCGTGATCTCCACCCCGAAGGCTACAAGATGACACCCCACAGGACGCATTCTGGCCAAGGATGGTCCATCTCTACACCAAATACCTTCTTTCATTGCCCCAAAATGCTCTGTTTGGCTACTACTGATGACGTCACCGATGACGTCACAGCTGACGCGAACATGCCTCAAATCGGGGTCTACACCCCAAGAGCTACAACATGACACCTCCCATGACACATTCGGACCAATAGTGGTCCATCTCTACCCCAAATACCTTCCTTCACTGCCCCAAAAGGCTCACTTTCGCTACTACTCCTACTGATGATGTCACCAATGACGTCACAGATGCTGTGGACAGCCCTCAAATCGGGGTTTGCACCCCGAGAACTACAAGATGACACCTCCCACGACGAATTCGGACTGAGAATGGCCCCTCTCTACCCAAATATCTTCCTGCACTGCCCCAAAATGCTCACTTTCGCTACTACTCGTACTGATGACGTCACCGATGGCGTCACAGATGACGCGAACATCCCTCAAATCGGGGGCTACACCCCGAGAGCTACAAAATGACACCTCCCACGACACAATCGGACCAGGAATGGTCCCTCTCTACACCGAATACCTTCCTGTACTACCCCAAAATGCGCACTTTGGCTACTACTCCTACTGATGACGTCAACGATGACGTCACAGATGACGGGAACATCCCTCAAATCGGAATGTACATCCCGAGAACTACAAAATGACACCTCCTAGGACGCATTCGGACCAAGGATGGTCCATCTCGACCCCAAATACCTTCCTTCACTGCCCCAAAATGGCCACTTCACTTACTACAACCAACTGCGCATGCGCAGATTGACGCGACTTGCACTTAAAAGCACACTATTCTGACTTTACCCCACACAAGCTTCACTTTGACACCTTCCACGACCCATTCGGACCAATAGCGGTGCATCTCTACCCCAAACACACACCCACATACCCCAAAAATGCCTGCTTTCGCTGCTACGGCCAGGCTGCGCATGCGCAGACTATTGAACACGGACAATAGCTTCAAAATAAGATCTCATACGTCACCATTGGACCATTAGTGGCCCACCTAGACTCAAAACGTCCACTCCGTATGGATTTATACATACATTGGGCTTATACTCCAGTATAGGCCTATGGGCCTACACAGGCCTCGGTGACTTTTTCCAAAAATTTCACCGTTTCGCTCCACGACACTTCCCATCGTGTTCTAAATGACGAGACGTGAAAAACAAATCCAGACAACCATACCGCAAATGTATACAAGAAGGTTTCCCAGTGGGACAAACATCGGTCCTATACCCCTAGTATGGGACTATATGGGTCTATATGGGTCTCGGTGACTTTTTTCAAAAATTTCACCATTCGCTCCGGGACACTTCCTGTCGTGTTCTAAATGACGAGACTAAGAAAACAAATCCAAACAACCATACCGCAAATGTATAGAAGTAGGTTTCCCAGTAGGACAAACATTGGTTCTATACCCCAGTATGGGACTATATGGGTCTATATGGGTCTCGGTGACTTTTTTCAAAAATTTCACCGTTTCGCTCCGCGACACTTCCTATCATGTTTGTCTTGACAAAACTAAGAAAACGAGACCCCACAACCTATACCGCAAATGTCGAGAAGTAGGTTTCCCAGGATGGTCCTATACCCCCCATACCCCATATAGGCATTTTCCCGTAATTTAGGATAAAGTCCGTGTTCCGCATTTTTTCAGGAAAAATTTTACATACACCCACCTGGAACTAGGGGGAGATAACTCTATTGATAGGCAAGCCCCGTTAAGCCCGGCGACCTATATACCCTCCATACCCCATATAGGCATTTTCCCGGATTTTTCGATAAAGTCCGTGTTCCGTACTTTTTTTTTTCAGGAAAAATTTTACATGCACCCACCCCATTGACTGGATGCCCCTTCACATAGGCTTCACATTGATACCTCATACAACTCCATTGGACCATTAGTGGCTCCCCTAGCTCCAAAACGTCTAGCGGGACCCATACAGGGTCCAGTTTTCGACACTAGGTGACCACATCCCGACGAAATGGCCAGTTTTCGACACCGGATGTGCCGCCATCTTGAACATACGTGCCGCCATCTTGGATATGGCCCATAATGCACCGGGTCAAAATACTCGCTTCTGATTGGCTGAGATCTCTGTGACGGATTTGAAATACTCGCTTCTGATTGGACGAGAGCTCCGCATTGCGTCTGCGCATGCGCAGAATGATATTCCTATCGCACACCCAACCCATCAGATGCCCCTTCACGAATGCTTCACTTTGATACCTCACTCGACCCCATTGGACCATTAGTGGCTCCCCTAGCTCCAAAACGTCTATTTCCATACCCTTTGGCCACCGCGCATGCGCAGAATGCCGATATGTCAACCCCACACCCAGCCCATCAGATGCCCCTTCACGAATGCTTCACTTTGATACCTCACTCGACCCCATTGGACCATTAGTGGCTCCCCTAGCTCCAAAACGTCTATTTTCATACCCTTGGGCCACTGCGCATGCGCAGAATGCCGATAGTTCAACCCCACACCCAGCCCATCAGATGCCCCTTCACGAATGCTTCACATTGATACCTCATATGACCCCATTGGACCATTAGTGGCTCCCCTACATCTCAAAACGTCTATTTCCATACCCTTTGGCCACCGCGCATGCGCAGAATGCCGATATTTCAACCCCACACCCAGCCCATCAGATGCCCCTTCACGAATGCTTCACTTTGATACCTCACTCGACCCAATCGGACCATTTTATCTAGGGACTACTTTTTCTCCGCGGAAGCTTTTTCCCGCGACCGCATCACCGCCAAAACCGCATCACCGCGGATGAATACATTCCCTGAAACAATTGGAACTCTCCTGTGTTGGAGGTAGCTTTTTGGTCATTCTGCCGGAACTATACTGCACTTGACCTCTCCTTCACGTTTCTTCCACAAATGACCTCTACATCCGGGGGGAATGAGCCTCAATTTATTCTTTATATACTACTAAAGCATTCTTCCATTGTATGACTTTAACACCCCCTTTTCTAGCTTTGGCTGGCACACTTACCAGCAGATGGCCACCGTAGATGTGGTTCAGGATATGGAAAGCTGCGGAATAGTGGCAGTTCAACAGGTAACTGTTTCCCAGTGTTTTGCACGGATTACCGTAGTTAAGTGTGGGCTATACAAATGAGCAATACATGGGGTATTTTATTCACATATGCAATTGTTCAAAGATTCTCTCGGGAGTGTTACGTCAGACTTAGCTATAGAACCTTTGCTGTGTAGGTGGGCGTGGCTGTTCTTCCCTACACAGCTGTAGTTCCTTCCAGTCACATTTCGTACAACGAAGTTTTGGCCTCCGAAACGCCTGTGTTTCGGAAGATTTAACGGCTGCACATACAAGAACACAGTAGCTGGTGATAATAAAATGTGCCTCCTTATTCTCCTTGTAGTCTTTTGTCACTTCCCCCCAAGTTAGAACTCTCGGTATTCCCTCATTCTTAAGTTATCATCAATTGTTCAAGATTCTCGGGGATTTGAATATTCAGCTGACCTCCATTCAACTGTCAGCGGGTAAATTTCCCTTGCACGGACTTTGCCGGAGATGGCGGTGTCTTTGAAAAAAAGCCGTGGCGCATGCGTGATTATTCAGGTCAGTTTGATGACGGTCCAACGAATGCGCGTGTACGTGGGCGTGGCTAACGGAGACATTCAAAATACGAGACTAAAATATGTCAGAAAACTCCGTGAAGGCGTGATTAAAAGATGATATCTCAAGAACGAGGAATTATTAAGTGTTGAGAGTTGGCAGGCGGCGAGAAGGATCAATGTAGAGGAAAATAAGGTATAGTTTATTACTATTCGCTGCCGTTTTATTTCGTGTGCAGTTAGGATATTGGACAACGTCATTCCTTGTTCAATGTGTGGGATGAATTGTGTATAGGAGGAACCTTGGCTGTGAGTCGATTACAGAGCCATTCGAGACTACAGCCATTCCTGGGCTACGTCAGACTCAGAAAAGTTTCATGCCCCGAAGACGGCTCGGCTGTTGTAAGTCTCACTGAAAACGGCAGGGCATTGACACAAACTGTGGACAGTTTTTGCCCAATCGCCCTTTCTCTTTACTGGAATTTGTATAAACACTTATTAAGGTCTAATAAGTAGCAACATTCCATACTTACAACACCATGTTCTGAGTCCAGGTTAAAGTTGGATCCGATATTTGAAGGGTTCGGGATGAAGTGCTGATAAAACTCCACGATCTTTTTTCCGGCTTCTACAAGAAGTTTAATTTGACATATACTTTTATAAGTGCAAGAAAACAAGTAAAATCCGTTACACATACCGTATTTAAGTGAGATTAATCATGTGATTATGTCGGGCACACATTTGATATTTTTCGCCGTAAATCGCATAACGAATTGTATGGACAAAGAAAAGCAATTCTATAGTAAATTGGTTTTCCAAAGTACAATCTATCCACCAGGACGAGTTATATCCCTTTATTTTTCAGTGGTGTCTGCTAACTCGACATGTAGTAAATTGGCTGAGCACATCTTGAGAAGACTATATTCTCTAACATTCGCCGCCATAAATGACCCACCACACCAGATAGCCTGGCCTTTCCACTCAAGCATACACAAAATCAGCATACATATCATTCACCACCGTTTATTTCGAGACACGTCGACCGGAGATAAGAACATCATGGCAAATTATACAGGTGGCCAACCAAACTGGCCCATATTTTCTCCTATTGACATTTGTAAAGGTGGTTTAAATATTTAGGAAAATCAAATTTTATTAAATTATTTTGAAATACACCACAAACCATTTCAGGTATAATGATTAATGAATGTTCGCCGAAAGTCAAGTCTTTATTATAATTTTGGACCCCAAAAATTCAGTGGAGGATTGTGACAAATTAACAAGTAAACCTAATCTGATTCCAGTACCACTGTAGATGTGAAAATATTAAGACCAAATTACCGATTATCACATTTAAGTGCTTTTTTACCATATGTTTAGACCCTTGAGCAGCGAGCAACTTATTGTAACGTTTCACCCAAAGAATATCTATGTCAATGGATTTCTGTTCCAGTCAGATATGAATGAATGAATGTTTATTCCCGTTCTTTGATACAGAGCATTGAGAGAAAAAAAATCAATGCAATGAATCAATGCTAAGAAACATGGAAGGAACCCATCTGTACATATATAATATTACTTAATATAGTCACACATGTATAATAATGTGAGATTAAATCATAAAATAAAATATAAATACAGAGATAAAATAAATCGAAAAGTAACTGATATGGCAACCCCAGAATATGCTTAAAAGATGAGGCAGCTCATCTTACAACTCATTTTATAATGCTGCATAATTTGCATAAACAAATAGCGAATGAGAAAAATATGTTTGTAGAAAAGCGGGGCGTCACCTTCATTTCTCAGAGAAAGCCCCTGCTTCAATCATATATTTGGCTAAATCAAGAAGTTGTCTATAATACATTTTTGAACATTAAAAACACCTATAAATTTATTTTGATCAGGATTTGGGTGATAGTACATTGGAATATATTTCGACCGTAGGTCTCTCAACGCTTCACACTCAAGTAAGAAATGTAATCATTGCCGACTTATTCTGTTTCACAAAAATTACAGAAACGTCTGTCTGGTAATATGTTTTTATATCTACCCCTACCTATATCTAACTTGTGATTAATTTACAAAGCGCAAGCCTGAACTTTTCAGGTAACCCAATCAAGTAATTTTCAAAACAAAATTCGGTCTTATACAGTGCGTAATTTCTGGCTTTCTGACTATTATTTATACTAGCAAACCATTCCTGTATGAAAATATCTGTATATCTTTGATTCACAGTTTTAAAAACATCTACATCGAACGTCCTATATGCCAAATATAGCCTAATCTACAGTTATCTAAAATATTTGTAACAGCTAATAGCAATGCTATCCCAGTATTATATAAAATTCTCATAACCTGGTACATTTTGTTACAGTATTTTTCCTTATGTTGAACTGCAAGATCAGCCCAGAATTTAACTAATCTGGCTTTGACTATGACACGCAGGGCATGTCTACCCAGCTCACCATAATTCGAAGTATATATTTACAGAATTTTAAAAGCAATGTTTCTATTATATCAATGTTTTCGTATCCCTATATTTCATATCCATATAACAGTATGGGTACAACAGTTTTATCAAACAAATCTAGCATTATATCTATTGGGAGCTCATGTCTATAATGGTCAATCAACGTTCCCCGGAGCCTCGACAGGGCAGAACAAAAATGAAATAATGTTGGTTTGTGACCTGAAATTGGATCAATCGCAAAAATCGTTCTCTTGAATATCACACTGTCACCCATAGTGATCTCGTCTTTGAAAACTTGTAACTATCACATATGAAGGTCAGTATCCTTTAGATGGAACATCCAGCGTGGAGTTGACTCAGTGATACTGTCAGTACCAGACAGTAAGGGTAAATGTGATAAGAGAATCAAGTCTCATCATGAACATTGGACCTTTACTTTCAAATGCCAGATAATTCCATTTTACTCTCAAATTCAGAACAGACCGGAAACGTTCAGAGCCAGTTTCCCGAATTTTAACAGGTTATTGAGATGGTACATTTTTGATAAACTCTGTAGCCCACGCTGTTGGATCAAGTGTATCTCCAGTCCGTCTGTCCAAACTTGAACAATGTTCAAGCCATCATTTTACTTACAATTAACAGGCGAAATCCGGTCAATATTGAACATTATCTTAATTTATACAGGCCATTTTATCGTAGTAATTTGTCCTTTTATACTATCAAAACAGCTGGTCCTCGCGAGTGGAATAAACTAATGTCCTCTATCAAAAACATACCATCGACATCACTTTTCAAATCCAAGCTTAAAGCATACCTAACTGAGAATGACTGATCGACTTTCTCGACCATTTCCGATGCTGTTGCACTTGTCAAGCAATAATATTAAGCCACCCTAAGTTTAATTTCAGTATTATTTCCAACTTAGGGATAAAACAAGCCCCCTGGGGTTTTACTCCCGCCTTTCAAAGCATGTTAGCATCATTTATATTAATTACGCAAATTTGGTGAATAAATGAAATGAAACAAAATGATATCACGCACCTTTCTCTGTATTGGTCAACCAGTCTATCCAAACTCGTCGCAATGGTTTGCACAGAGTGATTTCCTCCATCGATACAAGAGCATATAACACGCTTTTCAGATTGGCTATTTGAAAATAGGCCATACATGTTTATACTTCTGTAGTGTATTTTACTAGTAAATTGATTGTATAAATATAGCCATATATATACCTTGAAGTATGACACTATCCGATATTCCATGGTACACAAAAACTCTGTCGTTACTCATGTGACTGGTGGCGTCAATGGTACCGAGTAGAGCAGCTGAGTTGGCTACCCCAACCAGGTAATTGGTCACGATCAGAGAAGGAGTGGACACGCACAGCAGGGCTGTTATTGCACCCGCGCATCCGTATGGCACTGCAAAAGAGCAAATACAAGAGAGGCCGTGTTGAGGATATAATAAACAATATCCCAAGTATACGTGGATGCGGGTTTTTGTCCCAATTTGAACAGATAATGGAGATAGTTGTAGGTTTGATGAACGCTTGACAAAGAAGAAGTGACATCCACATAATCTGATTGGACAATTGATATTGAGCAAGTCCTCCATTGTTGCTGCATCTCCGACATGCGATATGAAATTCCCGGTTTTCTAAATTCGAATTTTGAATTCAGGCATATCGGTTTGCATTTATGAGCCACTGAGCTCGTTCAGAATAATTATTCGTATTTATAAATGAGGTTAAGATTCAGGTTTCAGCTGAATTCGAACCCAAAGGCAATATTGTTTTAAACAGAAATGCCATATTACCTCCAGCTATGACGCCTGGTCCCATGGTACTGCATCGCCATCGCCGCCCCCGATGATATACCGGACACTGACACTGCCTGCTTGTCCACATTGTAATGATCTATTAAAACGATGATATAGCCATATTAAATATTGATATTCCAAAGAATCGTAATTTGAAGCAACAATGAATAATTTATCTCTGACGCTTGGCGTCATGGATTGGGTGTATAATCCGCAATCCCCAACCCACATCAGCTCACATGAAGACCATCCCTATATAGTTCCTCACTCCGCACTCCTTTAGTATGCCTGTCAGCAGCTGGGGGACCGGCATATCTGTGCACAGAGCCAATACATTTCGTTAAGCCATCGCACTATGGGTTGTGAATCTGTCATATTATATTACCCCATTTCCCCCTACCATAGGTTCTTAATTCCACAGGTCTGTTTATGTGCCACTGATCTCCTTTCCAGACATGCTAGACAGAGATAACAAACAGCTTTGCAAAAAGGAAGTTACCACGACTATACCAGAGGTACAAAACGGGGACAGGAAATTCTCGGTTGTAATTTGATTTGAACAGGGTTCGTACAAAACAGCTTTCTCCTTCACAATCGCCACTGGTGGACTGCCAAAGATGTTTGGAGATGGACATGACGGAGATCATACATCTTGCCAACACAATAAGTATGGCTACCAATTTCTCCATTCCATGTGTTTTCGACCTTTTCAATTAGGGAACAACTGTCTTGTATTTGAGAATTTGAGGACGTCAATGTTGGTTTTACTGTCGCAAATTGAGTTTTACTGGCGACGCGTTAATCCATCTTCATCTCATGCGATCTTGATCGTTTTGTTTCCTTCCCCGATACTGGTGAAATGCGGTGAAAACAAAGTTCGCAAAAAGGGGATTTCCAAACACACGTCACACACCTCGCTGACTGAAATTGGGAAGCGTCCGCCCAAAACATAGTCCCACACAAAATTTACACAAGACTGAATTTTTCCAGATAAATTATTATCACAGCGGTTTATCTACCATAACAATATACATTCGATAACTTTCAATAAACGTCAGATAAGGGTATTAATACTTAATGGTATTACTCACGAGGACCTACAGGAGTTACCTCCCTTGTTCACAGTATACATGTATGTACGGTATCCGGTAAAGAATGAATTATAATGAATTGTAAAGCGAGACGTGAATAAAGTGGCAAAAATAAATAACAATTGCCAAGAATGTTCGTTCTTATGTTACTATGACCATTTTCAAATGTTCCCAACAAACTCCTGTAATATGCCAAAAACAGGATTATGAAATATTTGATTGCAAATTTATATTTCTCTAGTAAAAAACTCTCTATATATAGTAGTATGTACAGGATTATGAATTATTGATTGCGTATATTTTTAATAGTTCACTCAATCAAATTGGCAGTAAATTCCCCAAAAGGGTACCAATTTCTTTCTCTATAAAAAATTCAGTATAGATAGTCTGAAGGCTTTATCAATCTGATTGAATAAAATCACCGAAGATTGTATTACAGTATAAATAATAAGTTTTCATCACAATGTAATAGCATTCCAAAAAATATTTCAAATTTGCTGATTGCATATATTCTTAAGTTTACTCAATCAAATTTGCTAAGATAGTCTGAAGGTTTTATCAATCTGATCACCCTCAACTGTAATAAAATCACCAAAGATAGCATCACAGTATAAATTATGAGAACTTTGCATCACAGTGTAACAGCGTTCCATAAAATATTTCAAATTTGCTGATTGCATATATGTTTTCACTCAATCGAATTTGCAGTAAATTCCCAAAAAGGTGACCAAATTCTTTATCTATAAAAAAAATCACTATAGATTGTCTGAAGGTTTTATCAATCTGATTGTAATAAAATCACCAAAGATGTATCACAGTATAAATGATGATAACTTTACATCACAGTGAAACAGGGTTCCATAAAATATTTCAAATTTGTCAGTGTTCATGATGTCACAGGTTATGGGAATTCTATAAACATGTATGACGGCCCCTTTAGGAGGTACTTAATGTCCAAAATAATTGTACATCTGGACAATTGAATTATGCACTTCAAATTGTTTTGGGTACTGTGTTCCAGGAAAAACTTGTAGTTTTGAAGTGTGATGAGGAGAGGAAACAGTGGTGCTCTGGGAGTGTCCAATATTGGACCTGGGCTGGAAACTGCAGCCATCTGAAAAGCTAATTCAAGAGCAGCCGAACGGTTTCCGGGTTTAGAATATGACATAGAGGGAATAGCTGCAGGGAACAATACTCCTGGGTTCGGGGTCGAACCTACACTAGCAAGTTGACTCTCGGGTCCAGCAGCAGCACCATGTAGAATGGAGCTGTAATGTCTCTTCTGCTGGTCAGATGAATCATTGTTGTAGCTCCGAATACCCTGTTCATTCCGATGTCCAGATATTCGCACAATTTCCCTCACTTATACACCGGCATGGGCTAACATGGTGACGGTGCTTGCTCTTACACAGTGATTTGTGTAAGTTTG
>JAVTVY010030356.1:0-12539 GCA_036873755.1 Hanleya hanleyi | reverse complement strand
ATTATCAAAGTGCTAATTAGACAATATATTGTCTTTTCTGCAATCTCGTCGAGGTAAAACAGATTTGCGAATCTACGCTAAATATACAATATATTAACTTTCCATGAAGTGCGAATCTATGCAATTTAGATGAGATTATCAAAGTGCTAATTAGACAATATATTGTCTTCTCTGCCTCTCGACGAGGTAAAACAGAATTGCGAATCTACGCTAAATAGACAATATATTAACTTTCCATGAAGTGCGAATCTATGCTATTTAGATGAGATTATCAAAGTGCTATTTAGACAATATATTGTCTTCTCTGCAATCTCGACGAGGTAAACACATTTGCGAATCTACGCTAAATAGACAATATATTAACTCTCCGTGAAGTGCGAATCTATGCAATTTAGATGAGATTATCAAAGTGCTAATTAGACAATATATTGCCTTCTCTGCCATCTCGACGAGGTAAACACATTTGAGAATCTACGCTAAATAGACAATATATTAACTCTCCCTTATGTGACAATAAAGTGAATGACAAAACAGAATTGCGAATCTACGCTAAATTGACAATATATTGACTCTCCATGAAGTGCGAATCTTTGCAATTTAGATGAGATTATCAAAGTGCTAATTAGACAATATATTGTCTTCTCTGCCATCTCGACGAGGTAAACACATTTGCGAATCTACGCTAAATAGACAATATATTAACTCTCCGTGAAGTGCGAATCTATGCAATTTAGATGAGATTATCAAAGTGCTAATTAGACAATATATTGTCTTCTCTGCAATCTCGTCGAGGTAAAACAGATTTGCGAATCTACGCTAAATATACAATATATTAACTTTCCATGAAGTGCGAATCTATGCAATTTAGATGAGATTATCAAAGTGCTAATTAGACAATATATTGTCTTCTCTGCCATCTCGACGAGGTAAAACAGAATTGCGAATCTACGCTAAATTGACAATATATTAACTCTCCATGAAGTGCGAATCTTTGCAATTTAGATGAGATTATCAAAGTGCTAATTAGACAATATATTGTCTTCTCTGCCATCTCGACGAGGTAAACACATTTGCGAATCTACGCTAAATAGACAATATATTAACTCTCCGTGAAGTGCGAATCTATGCAATTTAGATGAGATTATCAAAGTGCTAATTAGACAATATATTGCCTTCTCTGCCATCTCGACGAGGTAAACACATTTGAGAATCTACGCTAAATAGACAATATATTAACTCTCCCTGATGTGACAATAAAGTGAATGACAAATCGATTTGCGAATCTACGCTAAATAGACGATATATTACCTTACCATGCAGTGCGAATCTATGCAATTTAGATGAGATTATCAAAGTGCTAATTAGACAATATATTGTCTTCTGTGAAATTTCGCCGAAGTTAAAGCACATTTGCGAATCTACGCTAAATAGACAATATATTAACTTTCCATGAAGTGCGAATCTATGCAATTTAGATGAGATTATCAAAGTGCTATTTAGACAATATATTGTCTTCTCTGCAATCTCGACGAGGTAAAACAGATTTGCGAATCTACGCTAAATATACAATATCTTAACTTTCCCTGCAGTGCGAATCTATGCAATTTAGATGAGATTATCAAAGTGCTAATTAGACAATATATTGTCTTCTCTGCAATCTCGACGAGGTAAAACAGAATTGCGAATCTACGCTAAATATACAATATATTAACTTTCCATGAAGTGCGAATCTATGCAATTTAGAGGAGATTATCAAAGTGCTAATTAGACAATATATTGTCTGCTCTGCCATCTCCACGAGGTAAACACATTTGCGAATCTACGCTAAATTGACAATATATTGACTCTCCCTTATGTGACAATAAAGTGAATGACAAATCCATTTGCGAATCTACGCTAAATAGACGATATATTACCTTTCCATGCAGTGCGAATCTATGCAATTTAGATGATAATTAGAAGAATTATATCGCCTTTAAACCCCGGCACCAAAGATTAGCAAAATATCTGCACTATATTGTCACCAGTGCTATTTAGCACCATGTTAAAAGATAGGAGAGAATGGAAAATATCAAGGAAAAAGCCAATTGCGCACCTAACTCGCCATCCACTACTATACGATGAATTGATTCTTGCTAATAATTCTGCTGTTCTTCTCTGTAGGGACTCTATTTCTTCACAAACTGTTGTTCACGCACATGGTCGTCGGAACCTGAATGCACATGTTTTCACTGTCGACGTGAACAGCTCATATTACAGACAATTTCCAACGTAAGTTGATGAACTCTTACCGTATATCTTCTTGGCATGCACTTGCAATTATCTTTATGTACTTTTAAAGTATGTGTACTAGCTGGTTTTACGTGGCAGCTCTTATAATTTTGACGTGCA
Organism: Hanleya hanleyi; assembly: GCA_036873755.1. Taxonomy (NCBI): domain Eukaryota; kingdom Metazoa; phylum Mollusca; class Polyplacophora; order Lepidopleurida; family Hanleyidae; genus Hanleya; species Hanleya hanleyi. The sequence continues at coordinate 10,148 of JAVTVY010030356.1, read as the reverse complement.
GACTGGTCTCCGAAATCTGTTGCGTCATCATTTCAGAGTGGTGACGGGACTAGCTTGCGTGGCAAAATCTGAAGTCTATATATACAAAACTAGAATTATTGCGGTCCAGTTATTAAATTGTTTACCAACTTCATACTATGCAATGCCTATGTACAAAAGTTGGTACGATAATGTCTCTGTTATAAATAGTTATCACTGTTTTAAATTCCGCATACCCCTTCAACATGGATCATTTTCATTTATCTGACTGGTCAGATCCTGTCACGTGGTAATCAGCCAGAGTCTATATATACAGCACAGCACTGAGGGTTAGGCAGATAGTTGGCTGGCTACAGCCACGTATGTATTATCTAATAACCAAAAGGTCTTGTTTTCTATGTTTAGTAAAATTGTCTATTTGTATATACGTATATATATTGTGAAGTTAAATTGTCTAATTATGAATGTTTTCTTTTGTACATATCTGTAAATATACTCTAATAAGTTAGAGTTGTATATAAAGAACTGTAAATAGTTATTTTCTTATAAGCGCCTTCCGGGCGCATACGAGTGTCAAAAAGGCACTTGTCAGATCAAATTTTTTTCTATTAATTAATTTTCTTTATACATGAATAATTGAATTTTTGTCAATTGTGTATAGATGTATATATGTTTACTTCCATATTTCGTTATTCATCTTTGATACGTCCGCCATAATATGTTACCGTGCAGAGCCTCAGTCGGTTTGCCGGTTTTCATGTCAATTTCCTTATTTACATTTATCAGGCCACTATAAAATATATACTCAGTTACAATCCACTAAACTTAAATTATTTATTCACCCATTGTATATTTCATCAAGAGAAGGCCTGACCACTCTAGTCACTTTATTTTATCGGTCTGGTTCTTCATTCAAATTCAACTTTATTCGACTTCTAAATCAAATTTGTGAGCCTTAAGCCAATCAGAACAGAATTATTCTGTATAAAATCATGTACACTCTGTAACATTGTCATCTGATCCAAATAAATTCAACGTATTCAAAGAGAAAAAAAAATTATCTGATAACCCGAAGGATTACCCGGAAAACTATACTGGGAATTTACTGTGAAATTCAGCAGTATAATATTTGGATATACCAGCGCATTATAATTGTTGTGGATTACAAAGCAGTCAGCTATCTCCCGCCCCACATCTGCTGTGTTTATATTCTCAATTGTATTGGAATATCGCATTATATGGAATAATTCCCCACATCATTGGAGTTATTGAAACAACCTAAAATCATATTGCAAGCGTCTGATTTTTATTGATAAGGTTACATCAGTGAGTAGCAGGATGTCCACTCTTCTATCATCCCGTCAACATCAACCACTAGGGTAAATGAGTGTGATTTATCGTCGACCTGTAGCTACGTTACTGTGTATATAACGTCACGTCAATATATATTCTGTATGCTGCCTTCTTCATTTGGAAAGTACTGATGTCTATAATAAATGATTATTTGTGTTGAAATACTGGAGTTGTTCCATCTATTGTGACTTCTTCCTTCGGGGTAGACGTCACCTATGCTAAAGTCAATTCCTGGTTGAGAGGGAAAGTGACTATCAGTTAATGGTTACTGAAGAGACAGATTAACTGTGATTTCTAACTGAATGTGGCTACCTGAGATACAGGTTATCCAAGCGTGTTAACTGACAGGGGTTACATAAGATACAGGTTTCCTGGCTGTTGTAACTGTCAGTGGTTACGTGAGATTCACCCAAGTGTGCTAACTGTAGGTGGATACCTGAGATACAGGTTTCCTGGGTGTTGTAACTGTCAGTGGTTACCTGAGATTCACCCAAGTGTGCTAACTGTAGGTGGATACCTGAGATACAGGTTTCCTGGGTATTGTAACTGTCAGTGGTTACCTGAGATTCAGTCAAGTGTGCTAACTGTAGGTGGATACCTGAGATACAGGTTTCCTGGGTGTTGTAACTGTCAGTGGTTACCTGAGATTCACCCAAGTGTGCTAACTGTAGGTGGATACCTGAGATACAGGTTTCCTGGGTGTTGTAACTGCCAGTGGTTACGTGAGATTCACCCGAGTGCGCTAACTGTAGGTGGATACCTGAGATACAGATTTCCTAGGTGTTGTAACTGTCAGTGGTTACGTGTAGGTGGATACCTGAGATACAGGTTTCCTGGGTGTTGTAACTGTCAGTGGTTACCTGAGATTCACCCAAGTGTGCTAACTGTAGGTGGATACCTGAGATACAGGTTTCCTGGGTGTTGTAACTGTCAGTGGTTACGTGAGATTCACCCAAGTGTGCTAACTGTAGGTGGATACCTGAGATACAGGTTTCCTGGGTGTTGTAACTGTCAGTGGTTACCTGAGATTCACCCAAGTGTGCTAACTGTAGTGGATACCTGAGATACAGGTTTCCTGGGTGTTGTAACTGTCAGTGGTTACCTGAGATTCACTCAAGCGTGCTAACTGTAGGTGGATACCTGAGATACAGGTTTCCTGGGTGTTGTAACTGTCAGTGGTTACCTGAGATTCACCCAAGTGTGCTAACTGTAGGTGGATACCTGAGATACAGGTTTCCTGGGTGTTGTAACTGTCAGTGGTTACGTGAGATTCACCCAAGTGTGCTAACTGTAGGTGGATACCTGAGATACAGGTTTCCTGGGTGTTGTAACTGTCAGTGGTTACCTGAGATTCACCCAAGTGTGCTAACTGTAGGTGGATACCTGAGATACAGGTTTCCTGGGTGTTGTAACTGTCAGTGGTTACCTGAGATTCACTCAAGCGTGCTAACTGTAGGTGGATACCTGAGATACAGGTTTCCTGGGTGTTGTAACTGTCAGTGGTTACGTGAGATTCACCCGAGTGTGCTAACTGTAGGTGGATACCTGAGATACAGATTTCCTGGGTGTTGTAACTGTCAGTGGTTACGTGAGATTCACCCGAGTGTGCTAACTGTAGGTGGATACCTGAGATACAGGTTTCCTGGGTGTTGTAACTGTCAGTGGTTACCTGAGATTCACCCAAGTGTGCTAACTGTAGGTGGATACCTGAGATACAGGTTTCCTGGGTGTTGTAACTGTCAGTGGTTACGTGAGATTCACCCAAGTGTGCTAACTGTAGGTGGATACCTGAGATACAGGTTTCCTGGGTGTTGTAACTGTCAGTGGTTACCTGAGATTCACCCAAGTGTGCTAACTGTAGGTGGATACCTGAGATACAGGTTTCCTGGGTGTTGTAACTGTCAGTGGTTACCTGAGGTTCACTCAAGCGTGCTAACTGTAGGTGGATACCTGAGATACAGGTTTCCTGGGTGTTGTAACTGTCAGTGGTTACCTGAGATTCACCCGAGTGCGCTAACTGTAGGTGGATACCTGAGATACAGATTTCCTGGGTGTTGTAACTGTCAGTGGTTACCTGAGATTCACCCGAGTGCGCTAACTGTAGGTGGATACCTGAGATACAGATTTCCTGGGTGTTGTAACTGTCAGTGGTTACCTGAGATTCACCCGAGTGCGCTAACTGTAGGTGGATACCTGAGATACAGATTTCCTGGGTGTTGTAACTGTCAGTGGTTACCTGAGATTCACCCGAATGCGCTAACTGTAGGTGGATACCTGAGATACAGGTTTCCTGGGTGTTGTAACTGTCAGTGGTTACCTGAGATTCACCCGAGTGCGCTAACTGTAGGTGGATACCTGAGATACAGATTTCCTGGGTGTTGTAACTGTCAGTGGTTACCTGAGATTCACCCGAGTGCGCTAACTGTAGGTGGATACCTGAGATACAGGTTTCCTGGGTGTTGTAACTGTCAGTGGTTACCTGAGATTCACCCGAGTGTGCTAACTGTAGGTGGATACCTGAGATACAGATTTCCTGGTGTTGTAACTGTCAGTGGTTACCTGATATTCCCCTGAGTGTTCTAACTGGAGATTATCGAAGCCAAGTCATCTTATATGGTGGACTGATTAACTGGGTGACGAACGACGACAGTAGTATATAAAAGACCGCTGGGGTCGCATTTAACTCACGATGACGTCACATCCGGTCACGTGACATCCGGGGCATGTATTACTCCGCGGTGATGCGGTCTGGCGGTGATGCGGTCGTCGGGAGTAGCTTCCGCGGACAGAAAGTAGTCCCAAGTCAAGGACCACACGCGGGCCGTTGCCTTTCGCTTGATTCGCCTATGACGTCACTATGACATCACATCCGGGTCAAAAGGTCAAAGGTCACATCCGGGTCAAAAGGTCGAAGGTCACTGCCGGGTCACGTGTCAGCCCGGAGTTATCTCCCCCCTAGTTCCAGCTTTTGCCACCAGGGCAATCCGACCCAATTTCACCTGACCATAAATCCGAGTCAGTCATCAAGGTCAATACGACCAAATTAGGTCTTTCAAATGGTTAACTACGGTATACAAAGAACCTAAACTCACAATGTTGTATGAAAAAACATATTTTATAACAGAGAACGCAACATATATCTACAACAGTTATTCCCCTTATTATAACATTTGAAGTCCAGTGGAATACCCGCAGTGTCAGTCCATGTATACTTTAGCGTGTATAGAACATATACGCAACCGTTATTCGCCTTATTATAACATTTGAAGTCCAGAGGATATCGTCAGTCCATCTCTACTTTAGCGTTTATAGAACATATATACAACAGTTAGTTTGTCTTATTATAAACATCAGACGTCCAGTGGAATATTCGCAGTGTAAGTTCATATTTATCACTCTAAATGTCCAGATATGTCGGAATATGGAAACGATCTTTGGATTATGGCCGCGGATATTCTCTAATGGACGACGGTTGAATTATGAATGACGGACCAGACGCTTGTAATTTGAACACAGGGCGATCATGGCCTTATTGCTCCATTCTAACTTGAAGAGGCCAGGGGTCGTTTTATCATAGTCGTAATTGTCTTTTCTCGGCAGTCATTCATCTCTTGCCGCTTCATACTGGGCTCGTAGTTCTGGTTTCACGAGCGATTCCCAGTTCGCGTTGGAGACGGCAATGTATGCAGAATCCGAATCCATTTCTAGAAGTTGCCAGTCTGATTGGTGGAAATACATTCCCATGAAATCGTATAGGAATTCCAGCATCCGCAGCTTGGCCAGCTGGTACACCGTACACCCGATTTGTAGCGGTAGGTTGTATGTTACTGTCTTTTTGGCTAAAGTCCCTTCGTAGGTGGTGTCGTCAATCATCTCCGTGTGTCAGTATAGGGATGAATTCAGGCGTTTGCAGGCTTGTTTTGTGGTACAAATGTTCACGGTGACGTGGCGGTCCTGGTTGGTTAGCGTTTTTCCCGTATCCGCTGTTCCCGAGTAATTTCATCGTTTCCCCGATGATGGCTTTACTGGGGTCGACGTCTCCTTGGCGACGGGCGGTGGTCACGTCGTTCGCAAACTTCTCGAAACAAGCCTCGGGGGTGTATTCTATGACTTGGTATATTTTGGTAATTTCCAGTCCGTGGCTCATATACCAACGTAGTAAAGGAGTACCCAGCAATATTTGTTTTGCCCCGCACACTAACGATCAACATACGCCGCGGTCGTGTTAGGTAGTTGTGTTCTTCCGCTTATGCGTGCATATCGTCCCTGATATCATTTCGTCCCACCTCGGTGTTTTTGAAGATGGGTGGACATTCTGCAAACGTGTCTTTCAAGTGTTCCGGGACGTGAAGATCACATTCCACGAATCCGTAGAGGTCTCCCGTCTCAACAGTGCATACGATGTCGGCCATGGTGATGATAGTCCGGTAATCCAGCAGCCGATCATGGGCGTGTACGGAGGAGTACAAGTCAGGTTGACGGCGTTGCATATGGTGGGACTCGCGTTCTCATAGTTGTACATAGGCGTAGTCCAACCCCCCGGATATAGTCACGATTCTGGTGTACTTCTTGACGCACGGCGGCGGGCGTCAGACCACGGCGCTCGTTATAGCGCCCTTCCGTGAGCGAACACTCATGGCCGTGTCAATAACAGCCATGGAACTGGAACACGGTCGGTATTTTATAAATCATGGCGAATCCGTCCACGGGAAGGCGCTGATCTCCAATTTGTTTTTGCCTGCGGTTGCCTTGGTGAATTTCCCAATCCAGCTATTGTTCTGCTTGTTGTTTTGTAGAACGTTGGGCTTTGAATTCCCGCCCCTCAGGGAGCCACCGGGTATAATGACCTGTGGCCATGGGTTTGCTCAAACACGATAGGTAGAGGGCATTGGCGTCGAATCCGATTATTTTCTGACACTGTTTTCCTCCCCGAATGCGGGTTAGCTCTTTCTCATGGTACCGATGGAATATCATACTGGGACCGCCCACGATATTTCCTTTCAAACGGTCAAACATGTCGGCGTCTTTCCGTTCGACGAGGGCGAAGAAAGTGGGTAAATTCTGGAACAGATACCGCAAGATTAGACCAGGGATGCTTACACAGTCATTAAACACGTCGACACCCATATTTCGGTAGAAGGCGGCCATTTTGGCGGTAGCTTCAAGAAAAGGGACGACTATTGTAATAGACGAGGAAATCCCGGAGAGTTTGCATACCTTCACGGATACACACCTGTTTGAGTTCGGTATTGAGGGTGTCAGATAATGCTTCTGCTTTGAGATCGTTGTAGAAGGCCTCTTGGGGTGGAAGTTGCGGCTCATCCAGACGGTCGATACTGGTCATGTAGTTTATGGAAAGCAGCTTTTCCTATGCGCACAGTCGTAGGCTTTCACCCACTGGTCATAGCTGTAATTCGGCGCCAGGTAATTCCGTACGTCTAAGAATCGGACTGAAGTCGTGGATAGAGTGATGTGGATGTTCGTCTTCTTAATGACGTGTTTGATGTTCCCGGCTTTGGCGAGGTAAGGGTACAAGAATTTTTTTATCAAGTTTAGATCGTAACGTCCCAAGTTAAATCCGAGGATGGAAAATTGACTCAAATGTCCCAGTAAACGGAGCTTGAGTTTCTGGGCGTAGGGTTTCGGTGGTTTGTCGGGAACATCCTCTTCGTCCTCAGTGTCGGTGTCGTGTTCGGCCGATGTTGGAATACGCGCATCAAGTGCTGCTTAAACATCACGGTAGATGGTGGAGGTGAGATGTACCGCAATGGCTTGACTGTGGGTCTCCAAGTAGTAATCAGTTCATGTGGATCGCCAGTAAAGACGAAACAGACCGGTGCGGTCTCATACCCGGGCACGTTGTTGTGAATAATCACACTCAAGGGAATGTGGTGCTGCGTCCATTGGGTTTTGACCGATACCATTTTCATGGGCTCTAATAGTGCTTCAAAATCATAGCAGGCTCGGTACGGAAAATAGCGGTGGGCTATGGGAACGTCAATGCCTTCATCCGCCAGCTCTTCAAATATGGTGGGCGTATTGTGGAATACGCCGCCAGGGAATTTTCGTTTGCTGGTCTTGTCCCAGGTTTTCTCGTGACTGTGTAAGTAACCGGACTGATTGAACCTGCGATGAAATTTAGTACAACTGTATGAGTGGGCATAGATATTCATGTCCGTAAAGTACGAGAAATGCACGCCAGTGTCCGTCTGGTACAAATTCAATTTCATAGTTGTATCGTATTTCCTCGGGAAACGATGCACGAGGCGGGCTACCAGTTGTGGGGCATCGGTGTTGTTGTCATCATCCACGTTTTGGGATTGACTGTACACGACAATAATAACGTGGAACAAGCTTTCCACTACATCCATCTGTGATAACGAGACCCCGCGGAAGTGCTGTTTTTCCATGTTCTGTTCACGTAAGTATTTTTTCCAATAGCAGTTGGCAAATTTATCACAATCTTTGGGCCAGGCGGCGGAATAGACATTTCCGATTGGTGTGGGGCCATGGCTTCCACCCACTAAGGCGTACATGCCTTTCCGAATTTCTAGCCAGTCGGGGAGATGGATGGGAGCATCGATAGGGTGGTTGATCATTTTAGTTACGTAAAACGCAACATTTGTCGTCATCTCCACTTGCCATTTGGTGTTGGGGCGTTGTTGTCGGGCCCATTCCAAACTATCCAAGCTTTCTAATTGCTTCAGTACCGTGTCCAGGGACGGCCGATCTGTAATGGTGAAGGTCTGGTCGAACACGAGGGTATTGTTACATGGGTAAAAGTACCGGAGCTGGTCCGTCTCCTTATGCCGTAATACATACCCAAAGATGAGATTTAATTTTAAGGCCGTGGCTTGGTGCTCGAAAATAGTATAGGCGTAGTGGGGAAGACGGGTGTTTTCCTCTAACCGAAAAAAGTCCAATATTGGGCGATGGCGGTGAAAACAGTGCCGAATAGTAGGCCAATGCCGTTGGTAGATTGTACGCACAGCTTCCTGTATCGGTAATACTTCTATGAGTGGTTCATCAGGGTCTGTGGTAAAATTTCCCTCATCAGTGGGGCCTGGATTCCTGGCGAGCGGTGATCTTGATCGTTGCATGCTCGGAATGGTCGATACTCTAACTTTTCCACTGTTTGGATTTATACAGCCTGTCGTGTAGATTATTCGTATTATTGCGTAAGAGGGCCTCGAGTGGAAATGGATACAGGGTTCAGAATTCCGCCCCTTTTCTAGCGGCTGGATCCTGGCATCGTGCCAAAAATTTGTGTTTCCTGGAGAGAGAAAAATTGAGGCTAAAATTGAAATTCAGTGATGTACAGCGCTAAAAAATATTATAGAGGACAATTTGTTCATATGTCAGGTCTGGTAGAAATTACAGAACGATATTTGCAAGTGGTATTTTTTTCTTCTTTTTAAATCAAAATCTGCAAAAAAACACACGAGAACACACAGTTTTGAGCGACCTGCTTGAATTTGATTGGCTAACGCCAGAATCCTCTCCAAATACTAGAATTCCGCCGAAAGTTCTTGGCACGGGGCCAAAAATTTGTGTTTCCTGGGGGGAGGAAAATTGAGGCAAAAATTGAAATTTTCCGTAACAGGGATGTAATTGTAAAAGAGTTCAACGAAATGTATGATTGTATAACAATTACAACACATATAAGGGAAGTGGGAAGAGGTGCCGACATACTGACTGCGTCACATGACTTCACAGAATAGTCTTCTGGTTAACCTATTCTAAAGCACATACCAAGAATCTAACGATTCGTGCTATGTGTTGTATCTCAGGTACGCTTTTATTGTACCTGTTCATGTGGCACCTTGGATGATATGACCACACGGCCCCTAGCACCGGCATAAGCGGTATTAGATACAAATCTAGAGAGCTATGATGGAAATGCTCTGACAACTCGTATACTGGTAATTGGTGAGCTGTTTCACTGTGACAACTCGTACATTGGAGATTGGTGAGCTGTATCGTCGTCAGACGTAAATGACGGCAATTAACACAAAAGACTAGTCTGTAAGGCCCGATGTCGACCCAGCATCAACTTCCCACAAATGCTAACATATATCAAAGACCAAAAGGTCTGTACAGGGGGCGGGCCTCGGGGACGAAACGTCCACCAGCAGAATCTCGCCATATACAGGAAAAAAATTACAACACATATAAGGGAAGTGGGAAGAGGTGCCGACATACTGACTGCGTCACATGACTTCACAGAATAGTCTTCTGGTTAACCTATTCTAAAGCACATACCAAGAATCTAACGATTCGTGATATGTGTTGTATCTCAGGTACGCTTTATTGTACCTGTTCATGTGGCAACTTGGATGATATGACCACACGGCCCCTAGCACCGGCATAAGCGGTATTAGATACAAATCTAGAGAGCTATGATGGAAACTCTCTGACAACTCGTATACTGGTAATTGGTGAGCTGTTTCGCTATGACAACTCGTACATTGGAGATTGGTGAGCTGTATCGTCGTCAGATGTAAATGACGGCATTTAACACAAAAGACTAGTCTGTAATGCCCGATGTCGACCCAGCATCAACTTCCCACAAGTGCCAACATATATCAAAGACCAAAAGGTCTGTACAGGGGCGGGCCTCGGGGACGAAACGTCCACCAGCAGAATCTCGCCATATACAGGAAAAATTACAACACATATAAGGGAAGTGGGAAGAGGTGCCGACATACTGACTGTGTCACATGACTTCACAGAATAGTCTTCTGGTTAACCTATTCTAAAGCACATACCAAGAATCTAAGGATTCGTGATATGTGTTGTATCTCAGGCACGCTTTT